>JAYMTP010002859.1:0-18449 GCA_036897365.1 Geranium brycei
GGTTTAAATGACTCATTGCTTATGTCATTGCTCTAGATGAATGAATATTGGACTAACATGTGACATGCAATTGGGACATACCGTTGAAAAATCCTTTCAAAGTCTAGCAAAGCAAAGACTACTGAAAAATGTGAACTCTTGCATGCTAGATTTCTGCGAGCATTGTGGTCTGAAAAAAGTAGAAGAGAGTGAAGTTTGAAACCGTGATTTATACATGAAAATCGTACCGTAAACACTAAAAGACCTTGCTCTAACAATGCATTCTCGAATGCATTATATTAGTAAAAATTTGTATGTGTTTGACATAGGAAAGTATTTCACAGTGATTGCAGAAATACGAGTAATAGAGAGACCACATCTAACAAAACATGGTACTGAGACAATCTTGAACACATGAGACAGCTAACTTGGTACTTTAGGTCATAGTGAGGTTTTGACCACACTTATGAAGGGAAAAAAAGGTTGATAAAATATTAAAGAGACCTGAGTAGTAACCACATCTGCAAAAAATAGTGTATGGTACAAAGAAAAAACAGAAAATAAACTTTAGCAGGGATTTACCTAAAATAACAGGGCAAATAAAATAGTACCAACCAAACCAAACCAAGGTTGCTGCTGTTACTGAAACCAAACAGTACCCAAAGAGAAAGAGAGCATCAATATGAAATCCGAATAACTATGCATCAACCTAATTCCTTACAATACCTTCTTCAAATCATTTTGATCAATGCTTCCAACAACCTTCACGGTAGATTTTGACCATATTGATTAATTAGTAATTTATTAGAATATTTGAAAAACACAGCTTCAGTATATATGTAGAACCTGTGCCTCAAGCCATATCAAGCATAAAACAAAAGAGGTGCCAAATGTACCGGATCTTAAGATAATGTAATAAATTGTAGAGCACAAGAAAACGAAGGACATAGTGTTCATTGACACAATTCACCAAACTCATACAACAATGTGCAACTTTAAAGGGATGGTTCAATTGCCTGTACAGCTCAATTTCAAAAGATTAACAATACAGATATATAGCACGCTTTCTTCACAGAACTTCCACATATCATTCCATCAAACATAATACGACTCGATAAGCATACCCAAATGTCTATTTTAAAATTTCTATATGACAAGTGTTTAAAAATTATTGCGAGGTGGCTTCGTAGTGAAAAGGGACAAGAACAATGATAGATTATAATCATCTTGTTCATTGCAAATTCTTTTTATTGTAACAAACATCTTGTCTCTGCTACTCGACCAAGGTAACATCATGAACAAACAACTCAAAGTAGTGAGTTAGATCCCAATAGATAGTTCTAAAATATGGGAATGCCAGCATGAAAAGAACCAACTTAAGGCTAAATTATTAAAATTATTTATTCTTGCATGCAACAAGCATTCATCGGCAATAAATAGCCTGATCAATATATGTGGTGGAATATGCTTCTCTGTGTAATCACCTCTGTGAATTTGCTTCTCAATTCTTGCTCAGCACCTGATACAAAGTAAGATGACCTCTGTCTGTGTAATCAAAATGCTTCTCTGTGGAGATATATATGTTTCTGAGGATGACCTTTGTTCGTCATTGTGTGTATGTAGCCTCTTGGGGTTGGTTGATGTGATATTGACTGAATCTGTGCACAATTGTGGAAAACATGTTTGTTGTGAGGATGTAAGGTTTTGATCTTTAGCCAGATCTGTGAGAGTTTGCTTGGGATTGAATTTGGGTTTTTGTGTGTTTCATGTGAGATTGACTGAATCTGTGCACAATTGTGGCAAAAATCTTTGTGGTGAGGATGTAAGGTTTTGACCTTTAGCCAGGTTCTAGAGAGTTTAAAATTTTGGGTGTTTTCTGATATGGATGATTAGAATTGAGTTGCTGATTGTGTGTTGATGCTTGAAATTATATAGCCAATTGTGGGATATGGGGGTGGCCAAAGTGGTGGATTCTAGTCATCCCGAGTTCAAGGAAGGCGATTTGGTTTGAGTCTGATCACATCGACCCAGACTTTGTTCAAGATTCACCACACTGATGTTCCCCTCTCCTACTATACTGGAATTCTCGGTAATTCATATTCTACTCTTGTTCCTATATTGAGTTGAGTTGTTAATCTACTATGCCTTGTTTAGTTTTGTTACGATATTGCTAACGCCCATTTCAATAAGCTAAGAAAGACTGCTACGTTAAACTCTTGAGTACCTGCTTGAAGTCTGTATGAGGTCTAAATGTATTGGATCTGTGATCCTATTTATGTTGTTGGGAGCGCTGGCACCAAAGAAAAGGTGAGCGGCATTGTTAACTTGCTTACTGTTTATTTTGAACCAGTCACTCTGTTGCTGACTATGTATGTTTGTTAGGCCTCTTTTGTGCATTATTTGATCCAACTTGTCATGAAATCAGAGCTATTTAACCGATGAGATTCTGCGTCTCGAAACTTATTCATAACTCCAATCCCCTACTGTTTGAACCAATCCATGCCTATAGTCATCTTGTTTAATTTAATTGACATGGAGAAATTCCCGTCAAAACATAGACATTAGATCATCAGCCAGAACAGCCAAGGTTAAACGGGCTCTATGTTTCTAGTGCCGCATATTTGATCATTCTGGCTTGTTCATTACCAATCTGTGTCACCAGACTCACAGTTTAAGAAATCTCTGTTTTTTTATTTGTTGACTCTAGGTTGATTTGCTGAAGAACAAGTTTGGGTTCGACGAGGCCTTCAACTACAAAGAAGAGACCAACTTGGTTGAAGCTTTAAAAAGGTTTGCACTTTATACTAACACCGTTAAACATTTTTAATCACGAGTGAATATTGAAAAGTTGAGTGAAGTTTATATCATTCATCGTTGGGACATTGCTCAAGGGCTTGAAAACGCCCCCACGGCTCTGGTTTGACTCTTCACCTTTGGGAAGCAGGTTGTCAAGGTTGCTGACGAGTGATTATTAAGATTTGCTCTTTTTAAAATAAATGTTGCACAAGTGAATGCTATTACAAGGAGAATAATTGTTCATGTCCTTTGAGTTTGGGTTTGATAGATTTGGTTGTGTTTAAGCCAAAAAGTTTAACAATGACATATATTTTAATTTTTGCATTGGCACATGAATAGTTGGGTAGAGAAATCAAATAAAGAACCCACAACTGAAACTAACATTATGAATTAACAAACAAGTACCCAGATCAAAACATTTACCAAAGGATCAACGAGGATTGATCCTCTGTAAATCAATCCACGAAAGTGATACAGTTATCGAATCATGGCCATGAGGCTGTCCCTCATCTCCTCCCCTTGCCTCCTGAGAGCCGCCAGTTGTTGAAGCTCCAAATCATGACCATGTTAAAATTTGATTCACCTAAAAGTTCAAACGTATAAGTGGAAACTCGAACTTGTTAAACTAGTAAATGAATCCACTAATTTGTAACGTAGGATCCAGCCGTATATATTTTTTCAATGCATATTTTGCTTAAAGATCCAAACCAAAATAATTGATATGATTAATGAAGTTCTGATTAGAGTTTATGATTGATACACAAGTAGCCTTAAAACCTGAAATAATGATGGGAGATGGTATTAGTTTCTATGATTTAATTGAAGGACAAGAAGCGATAAAACATGGATGGATGATGATGATAAATCATACCCACAATATGAAGATTGCATTTCACAGACGAAGGCATACCCAAAAATGCAAGGGATCAATATATGTAAAATAAGAAGAAACAGAGTCCTTGAACAAACAAATATAGAATAAACTTGTTACCAACAAATATGTAAAAACAAATTTAAATCAAGAAAATGGTTTGAATGTTTGGACATCAGTGACGAGTCCTTGAATGGCTGTGGCGGCCGCAATGAGCGACACCACCAAGCAAACTACACTGAGCAAGTTGAGCCATATCCAGGTGATTGAAAACCTGCTGATCTCGGCCCGCAAAATGTACATCCGCAGTGGGAAATACACCGTCAACAGCCAAAAGGAAGCTACCCCCAGCAGACTCAATATACTGTTAAAAAAGGGAAGGATCATAGCGATCGCAGTCGTGACGACCACGTACACTGTTCTCCAAACCAACCTCAACCCATTGATACCAAAACTAACTCCGAGGAACGGAATGTTCATGCAGTAGCATCTCGTTACGAACTCGCTCTGTGGCCACCAGTCGCGGCTCCACTTGTCAACCGGCGTATAGATGGGCTGCGTGAACACCTGAGAAGCTCCCACAAGGTGAGCCACTATGCACATATTGGCAAACTCGACGAGCCAGAACAGAATCTCGTGAGAAAATTGCCCGGCGGTCACAGCGTGTAGAAGAAGGTGGTCACCGATACTCCTATCAGAGTGGCCTTCTTCATGGCCTTGTTCTTGGGCGGGCTCGATCTCAGCGTATCCTGAATATCAACGATAACGGGAGAGAAAGCAAAGGCAAATGCAATGTTTCCAGTTGCTTGCAAGATGTTGGAGATCTTCCGTGACCTCGTCATCACCTCCACCCCAACGGTTAAGCCCGTCAGGCTCGTCCTGATCACATGCCCTCCCTCGACTATTTCCGCTATGGAGAGGCCAATGCCGATTAGGGAGTAGGAAAAGGACATGAGGGAGGCAAAGACAGAGAGCCCGGAGAGCTTGTCGAAATTAGGAATATGGCTCAGAATAATTTGCGCAATACCAAATACGAACATGTACATATTGTTTGTTAGAGTCTCACGTCTGAAAGATGTGGATCTGTTGATGGTGGTCATGCTGGTGGATGAAGTGATTGTGAAGCCAATTGCAACACCAATGAGAATAGAGTACTGAGCAAGTCCACAGAGGTGGTAGTTGAGACCGCCTAGGTTGGATTTGACAACCTCCATGTAGGTGTAGTTTCTTTTGGAGGTGAGAGGAGAGCGGTAGCAGTCAGCGAGGAGAGTGGAAGTGAACAAGGTGATGCATGAAAAGGTGAGCAGAGTGGCAATGCCGGCAATCCAACCAAGCTGAGCCACAGCCCAAGCAAAAGATAAGACTCCAAACCCAATTACTGCTGTTATGA
Source organism: Geranium brycei (assembly GCA_036897365.1). Taxonomy (NCBI): domain Eukaryota; kingdom Viridiplantae; phylum Streptophyta; class Magnoliopsida; order Geraniales; family Geraniaceae; genus Geranium; species Geranium brycei. The sequence goes on from JAYMTP010002859.1 coordinate 5,037, forward strand.
TATGGGCACTTGCTGTCGTCACCGTTCCGGTTCGTTTTAAGCGCCCGTCATCGTCGAACTCGGAGCTGACATCGCCACTTTCTAATGATTCAATGTCAAACCTTGTTTCATTCATCTCCACAGCCATGTTCATCGAGAATTCTGAAGTAGAATCGAGAATTCTGAAGTAGAAAATATTACTATTGATGGGATGGTTTGATTAATTATGAATTTCAATGTAATGGAAGATCCCTTTATATACCTGGGGAATAGTAGGAAACCATTTAGGTTTGGGTTAAGGAAACATATATTACTAATAGAACCTATGTATGGGAAATAATTGGAAACCAATTAAGTTTAGGTTAAAGAAACCTATAATATTAATTAATATAAAACCTAATCCTAATAGCTTTAGGTCTGAAATTTGGTGTCAACTTGGATATAATATAAATAAAAATATAATGAACTCGTAAATAAAGTAGGCCCGACTTTAAAATAAGTATTTAACAAACAATGCGTCAGAGTGCCGATGCTGTGATGATTAAACTTGAAAATAAACCAGCAGAGTTCAAACAGGCTGTCTATGAAACCAAACGTTATTCATACATATAATCCAATCCAGCATAAATCTGGTTTTTAGGAGCAAGTAATCTTAGATTCCTGTTGGTGTTATAGGGACATGATATCCAAATAACTATTTCAAGCATCCCAAGGGGAAAAAACATATTCATGATCCGCCTTCCCGCAAATATACCTAAAATCCCCTCCCTCACACTGAGCCTCCTTGTCCGATGAAAAGCCAGATACCCTTCTCCGGCTCATTTCACCATCTGCTTCAATAGAAAACGTCATCAATATATTATTATATCCTCTAACATAATCAAACAACACTAATATAATATATCCTTAGCATGCCATCAATTTTAGAAACTGTGCCTAAAGCCATATGAAGCATAAAAAGGGGTGACATATTAAGGTTTTACATTAATGTTTTCACTGGTATACCTCATAAGAAAAGGAAGGCCTAATGTTAGGGCGAAAAAGGCATGTTTGTAAATTACCTGTGTATCTGACATTTGGAAAGTTGTAAACATGAATAATTTTCCAAAACGGGATACGAACTTGAAAATTATTTTACAACATTGCATTCTAGCAACACGGGTAACAATCATCTTTTCCAAAAGTGAGAAATTGTTATGGTAAGTTTCTTGTCTCAGCTAACAAATGAAACAATGACACCAGGTAGTGAACAAAATTCCAACAGATATTGTCAAAATAGCAGACACAAGCATGACAAGAAAAAAAGTTAAGGTCGAATAATTTATATATTAGTAGCAAGTTATTACCCTGATGACAATATGACACGACATCAAAGCCACAGATCACCGACAGTAAATTGCCTGATCAATATGGGGCGGAATTTGCTTTATTTCAGTTCCAAGTTCTTGTTCGATCCTATACCTGCAAATAAATGAAATAGACCGTAAAACCTAGGAAGTTATATATAAAGCAGGCTATAAACACTTGATCTAACAGAACAAATAAATTATGCGTACAAGTTAAAGCGATCCTCATAGGTGATCAAATTGACCGCTAATCCAAGATGCCCAAACCTTCCTGATCGACCAACCTATAGATACAGTGCAAACAATTAGAACATCATACACAGTGAGCTGGCCTCTGTATAAGAAAACGCATTTAACATACTCTGTGGAGATACGTTTCCGAGTTCTTAGGAAAGTCAAAGTTAATAACCACATTGACTGCTTGAATGTCTATCCCTCTGGTAAACAGATCTGCAAGTTGCTCATCAAATAAATCAAATAGTAGCATATAAATTGTTTAATGAAAACATATTGAATCCAATAAGATCAGTAAGCAAACTAGCAAGACAAAGAAGACATGTGTATCAAGAAAGTACATGGCAGATGGAGACAGGCCTTTATGATTAATAATAAACAAGAGTTCACAACATACCCGTACAAACAAGATTCCTGCATGCGCCATTGCGGAAGTCATGAAACACTCTGTTGCGATGGTCTTGCAGCATCTTAGCATGAATGTAGAAACAAGAATAGCCAAGCTCGGTAATTTTCTTAGCCAAAAGCTCCACCCGATTCACCGAATTACAAAAAATAATTGATTGGTTGATTTGCAGCTGAAGACAGATCCCATAAGTTGAATCATTACCATGAACACAACAGTACAAACATTAAGAAAATACATAACTGATCGGTTTAGATCTAACCTTGGAGAACAAAGTGTTGAGGCAATGGACTTTCTGTCTTTCCTCGACAAAAGCATAAAATTGGGTGATACCTTTGAGTGTAAGCTCATCCATTAGATTAATGACATAAGGCTTCTGTAGATATCTATCTTTAAAATCCTTAACAGTAACAGGAAAAGTAGCTGAAAACATCAAAATTTGACGACTCCCAGGAAGGAAACGAATTAGCTGCTCTATGGAAGGTTGAAACTCTGGAGATAAAAGCTTATCAGCCTGAAGGACATCAAAAGGCATACATCATGTTTCTGTAGCTACGAATATTAATTGAAGAGTTAGTGCTTAAAGGCACAGCTGTAATAAACCAGAACATTAAATTTGATTGCTACTGAGTGAAATAACCAGCAGTTCAATTAAACAAACTAAAGAGAGTTAACACCAGTTTAATTGTGGAAAATCTTTTCCTTCTCTAACTTATCAATTGTAGAATGTGAGAAATTTGAAAACTTGTTCATGTTGACAATTGTCTATTTTTATGTTTTCATTTTGAGATCATAAATTAATGATCTAAACACAGAGAGCTATACTTTTTTATAAATTATTGAATATTTCAAAAATATAAACAAAAACAGAACAAAATTAAAGAGAATTGGTCTCAGGACGCAATTACATTTAACATGTTTCACTGAAAAGAACATATTTTCTGTGTGTATACTGTATAAACATTGTAAAGAAATTTTGTTCACAACCTACATATTTACTTATAGATTATATGGCACAATGTATTGAACACTACAAAAAATAATCAAAAATTTGGAACTCATCAAAGTCCAGTTTTTCAATTTCTATGAGATTTTGCAAAAATGGAAGACAGCATTTTCATATTCTCGGATATAGTGTATAGTGTAAAACCATACAAATAGTCAAAATGCAAGATTTTCATTTCGAAAACATCAATATTCAGTTTTCATTTACTATGAAATTTTAAAACAAGGAAACAATCATTTACAGAACATTTCTAATTTCCATTTAGAAAAATGTCAGAGCTTCACAAATTTTCAATTTTCCCATTTCCTTTCAAATTTTATTGCGGGGAAGTATAAAATTTTACACAACTAGACACGCATACACTTAATTTTGACTAATTTTCTCAACAGACAATAACACAGCCTAAGTAATTAGAAAATGGGGAGATACAGAGAACAATAGCACGACTACACCATTCTAAAGTAAACTATTTCTCTACAGAACCATCCGTCCATACCAAGATAACAATTCCACTATTAGAGGATACAGGCAAATTTTGAATCATAAGCACATTGTCATGCAAAGATAAACATTAGTGTATCAAATGTTTACCTCATCCATAACAAGCACTGAACAATCTTTCAATACACAGATACCCTTTTTGGCTAGATCGAGTATCCTTCCAGGAGTTCCAACAAGCAGATGCACTGGCTGATATAGACGCATAATGTCATCTTTTAAACTGGTACCACCTGTGGTAACCATGACTTGAATTTTCAAATGCTTCCCGAGTTCCTTGCAGACCTGAGATGTCTGAAGAGCCAACTCTCGCGTTGGAACAAGTATAACAACTGCATGAAAAACAGAAGTCAAAATGACAAGAACAATAGCAAGCAAAAAAAAATGAAAGATCAACATGTTCAAACTACAGAAAGCACTGAGTTGAATTGATCATAATATAATTCATTTAATTATAGCAAGAGATGAAGGTGCAAATTTAAAATCTTGCACCTGAAATATTTACTAGGGTAGTGAGCTAAAAGATGTAACCAAGGATCATGTGTAGCTCTCTGCTTTAAATCATTCCACAGATGATTAATCTGAACTACGATACCAAAAGGAAGCCATGAACTAAACATTTGATATACAGTAGTCATATTTCAATACCGTGCTGCTTTTCATAACCGTCTAAAACATATCACAATGGTTCAAGGCAGTTTTAGGTTACTTATACAAATTTCTATTATGTGAGTATGTGTTTGCCCCAGACAGAAAGAATCTCTACCTCTATAAGCAAAGACTGAGAGTAACACCATGCAATTAAGGCATCAGAAAAGGCCTAGCAATTCAATTAAGACCCTAATGTCAAATAAACACTTTCATTCAGATGTTGAGAATTGAGGTTAAACCTTGAATAACATTGTTGTCTTGGTCGATCTTTTCCAACGCAGGAATGCAAAAGGCAGCTGTTTTCCCAGTTCCATTTTTCGCTCTGGCAAGAATATCACTGCCAGTTAAAGCAATTGGGATACTTTCTTCCTGAATGGGAGATGGCCTTTCAAAGCCCTTTTCATATATTCCCATAAGCAGCTCACGCTTGAGAAAGTAGTCCTCAAATTCATTTCCTTTAGTCGCCGTCACATCCTGAAGGGAAATAAAAAGAAGACAAGCATATAACTCTAATTAAGAGGTGATATATTATCCCAAAAGAACTTAAAGATACAAAGAGTACACCTAATCAACAAATGGAGACCAAAATACTTATTCTGGTCAAGAAGAGTCAAAATTTAGACAGTCTCAGATGTACAAATTACAAAACTCTCTAAACAAACTCAACATTGTCGATGGGTTAGCAAAGGCAGCAGCTTAATCTTAAAAGACTCAGATGAATCTTTCAAGGGGAACTCAACCAACCTACCATGATCACAAACACATCTCAAAAGCAATAAAACAAGAACTCGTCAAATATATACATAATACAGTCTGTTCTGCTACATACAAATAAGAAATATCATTCACAATTCAAAAACATACCTCAGTTCTGTATCTGGTATCGGGTGCTGGTATATTTAGCCCTGCCTTCCAATCTTGGGAACTATACAAGAAAAGGTAACACGTGTAAACTGTCCATAATGAAGTTCTACAACACTACAAGACTATAAATATCAAAACAGTTGGTGGTGAAAATATTTAGATATCATTCAGATGATATGAAGATCCTGGAACATATGGTGACAATACAGGAGAACATTTATTCCTAGAAAATATGAAATTGTACAGCTGGTAGCAATTTTTTTCAATGATATGATCATCCCCATCATAAGCCAATACCTAAACGTCCCAGAATGCAACAAATCAGCCATCTCTTACCAAAAATAAACTGAGTCAAGGATTAGATGCACAAAGTTTGGTATAACATGTGAAACACAAAAGAAAAACTTCAACATCTACACCACTAAAATGAAGAGTTCTTTCTCAATAAGGTAAACTTTACAAGTTTAGATAAGTCGGCATCACTGTTAGATTAATTCTTTCACTTTAGATCAATAGTAGCCCCAAAGTAAACCTTTAGCTGTATCAGATTCAAAATCCTCAAAACAGCACTTTCCAATCACTGACTTCCTTGGTTAAAATGGTATAAATGCAGCATTTGACAGCAGAGGCAGCTCCCTTTATCATTGCAGGTGATTCTACATCTATGAGTGTCCTTCCACAATCTATAGAAACCAATTTCGCAGACAATATCCACAAATTACAAAACTCTAGCTGTATTGAATTTACCAAGCAAATGACGAATATTTTACAAAATGAAAATTTTCAAGATAAATGTATATGCAATCCACACAAAAACAATTACCCAGGAATTAAATTCATATATAGGAACTTCAAAAGAAAATCATATCAATTTATCCACGTGCACAACTACATAGAATGATCAGTCAATATACCTTGGGTCAATGGCTTCGGACTGGACGGTCTTCTCGACCTCGTCAACACTCGAATCTGGGGCACCCAGCTGATTCCTCCTGAGCCACTGCTGCTGTTGCTGATGGTGTTGTTGTTGTTGCTGCTGCTGCTGATAGTTATGAGGATTTTGTCCAAAATTCCTTTGAACATACTGCTGCTGAGGCTGAGGGTTTCTCGACTGAAAACTCGGGTTCACACCTCCTCCCCGACCGGCACCGGCGCCGGAGCCCATGCCCGGTGGATACCTACCTCGCCCATTCATCACTCAAATTAAACCTCTAAACCGCACAAATAAAATCTTAGGGTTCGATACAGGAGCCGGAAGAGAAAGTAAACAAAAACCTAGTTTCGCGGTAAATGGCTGAAAAATATCTGTACGGGTTAGTAATTGTCGAGAGACTTCAGACTAGGGTTTGTAGGCGGATGGGATCGTACAAATCAGGGTTATCTGTACAGATCTAGTAGGAGAAGGAAACGAAAAAAATTGTTTGTTTCTTGGGAAAATGAGAGGTAGATGGAGCAATTGAATTGAAGAAGAAGAGGAGACACTCGCGTTCGCGGTATTGGGTTGTGCTGTTTCGCCGGACAAAATGGTTTGGAAATATGAACTGTGTCAAGTGCAGGTAGGGCTACAAATTGATTTTTCCTTTTCTTTTTTCTTCTTTCCCGAAAATTATCCGTTCTATCCCTCTGCATTTTATATTTGCACCAACAACCACCTACTCCACCATTATTATGATTTAGGTATTGGGATAATTTCACTTACGTCTCCTAAAATAGGTCAAATCTCACCTAATACATTCTAGAATTATTTTTCTCACATGCACTTTCATACTTCGACAATTTATCTCATTTGTTATTTTTCGTTAACTTCTGTTAAAACATACTTAGGAGCATTTTAGTCTTTTTAACAATCATTTTAACATATTTTAACGGAAGTTAACAGAAAATGACAAGTGAGATAAATTACCAAAGTAGGGGTGCATCTGAGAAAAATAATTCTAGGGGTGTTAAGTGAGATTTAACCTATTTTAGGGGGTGATGTCTGAAATTATCTCTTAGGTACTTATTCAGGGAAATTTCAAATCACTATGGTCAACTATGTCACTTTTTCAATTCATTAGCGATCAATTATTTTCAGTGTCTTTTTTAAATCCAAACTTTATAAAAGCCTAATGGAAAACATAAAGAAAAACTAAATCAAAAGTTGATGACTTGGTGAAACAACCCCCCAAACCATACTCCCAGAAAAACGAAAAAATAGCAAGACTAGCAACCATATTAACAAAAGTGACTGAAGCAAAAAGAAATAAGTAAAACAAAGGAGCACAATTAAGCAGAACTCCTCCTACTTGTCTTATCGGGAACCACCAAGACTGATTCGCATGCACATCACTTAGATCATCTGTCTCAAAAAGACGATATGCAAAACCAAACGGATAGCCCAATGAAACGCCTCTTGCAAACTCGCGGCCTCCACCTCAAACAGGTTGAGACTCCCGCAAATCATGTACAAGAACCACACCACAACGAAAACTATTCCACACACACCAAAATACTTCTGTAAGCCTCAGGGTCTCCAACTCAGTTGGCTGGAGAAACCCCGTGAACCTCTTATAGCAAGCACCAAGCACAACACCCCAAATATTCCTGCAAAAACAAGTCGATCCCCCTCCATCCTCTTCCTAGATCAAGAGTCTTGATCCATCTAGTCCCCCAAATTACAAAAGTGGACATCCCGAATACATATTGGAGCTTAAGGAAATCGAGACCCCCTAGTTTGTTATGCTTACATAAATCTGCTCAACGACACCAAAGAATGTTTGATCCCCTCCACCAAGCCACTGCAGCCACAAGACCACCACAAAAAAACACAACAATCGCTAACGCATGACACTCACACTCAAACAAGACCACCACACGACAACCGCTTAGACGAGAAGACGAAACGCAAACCTAGAGCCCCCAATAGGAGCAACTAGAGTTTTCTCGCCGCAATTATTTGAAGTGTTAATTTATTATTCAGATGTTTCATAAAGGGTCACGGTTCCTAACAAAATTAAATTTGATATAAAATGTCCATATTACCCCTTTGTTAAAAAATTAAGTTGTTAAACAATATTATTTTTAAAAAAAATAATTATGACATAAATAATAAAAATGATTTCAATATTATTTTTGTATAGGTTTTTCAAAAATAATATTAAAAATAGAAAACGTTAAAAATTTAAAAATAATATTCAAATCAGTTTATTATTATTTATTCCATAAAAATACTTTTTTGAAAAAGTTAAAATATATATTTTTTAATACAAGAGTATTTTCATCATTTAATAAAGTGTGAAAGTCAAAAAAATATTTTGTCCATCTATTTTAACGGTGTAAGGGTAAAATGATACCAAAAAAGTTCTCAGTAGTGAATTGAAACTGAATATAATTGACCGTAGAAAATTGAACATGTGATATAATTAACCATAGTGAACTCGAATTTCTTCCATTTATTTTACTCTTCAATTAATAATTAGAAAACTTGAACCATACATCCTTTATTCTTCATATGTGTATGGTGTTTATATATCTCTTAATGAATATTTTGAAATAATTATTTATAGATAAATTGTAATTCAACATGAATAGGTGTTAATGTTTTATTTTTTTGTTAAAATGATTTAGATTTCTTTCTTAACCATGAATATAAATTTTGAAGAGTATAAAATTAAAATGTATAAATTAATTGTGTAATCGCTCTAGCATTAGATATTAAGTTATTGGGATAGCTTGATTCTCTCCGCATGGGTCGGATTAAACGCAAAACTTTTAGCTGCTACTTTTCAATTACATTTAATCTGAGGTGCCTAAAGCAATCACCAATTCCAATCCCCGTCTTTTTCAATCTTCATACAAGTTTTATTTTCCATTAAGAGGAAAAGTAAAAAATATCAATCTAAGAGTTTTTTGAAGAAGAAGAAAAAAAGAGAGCGTAAAATGTCTTTCACAGGAACTCTTGATAAATGCAAGGCTTGTGATAAGACTGTATATGTTGTTGACTTGTTGACTATCGAAGGAGTGCCTTATCACAAATCTTGCTTTAGGTGCACCCACTGCAAAGGCACTCTTGTGGTATGTTTTTTCTTATTCCTCCTCTCTAATTTTATTTTCTTGTAATGACCATCGAAACAAATATAAGGGTTGGGAAATGTTAAAATTATGAAGAAAAATAATAATAAATGCTAAAAGTATGTTCATTATGTTAACTCTCCCTACGCAAAATCTTTCACGATGGGTCTCACATGATATCACATATGAACCATCTTAATCTGACCTGCACACAAAGGTTGTTAACATCGCCTCTTCAAAATGTGTGAATAACATATACCACCACTCGATAATGAAATTGAAATACACACACATGAATTCGAGTTTTTAAATCAATCGGTTTTTAATAGTTAGAATAATTGAGTGTTAATCAATTTACTATAGATGAGTAACTATTCCTCGATGGATGGAGTCCTCTACTGCAAACCTCATTTTGAGCAACTCTTTAAGGAATCTGGCAATTTCAGCAAGAATTTTCGGACTGGTATTGTTATTTTTTTTCTTCATTATTTGGAAGAAGGAAAAAAAACGAATTGAGCTTTTCCTTATTACTAACGATGCCTTGTTTATGATGAACAATGCAGCTCCAAGAGACAGATCTGAAGCGGTATATTCATATAGAATTCACTTTATATAAATTTCGGATACGTCTCGTATACACTTATAAAACGTGTTAATTTTACAGAACCCAACCAACAAAAGGCTATCTTCTTTGTTCTGTGGAACTCAAGATAAGTGCAGGGCTTGTTCCAAAACCGTGTATCCATTAGAGAAGGTATGCAATTTTCGGTTAATGCTCTCTACTCTCAAATTTGAAAATATCAACCATTTTCACAAGTTAATAATATTAAGTTACCAACATGTGGGATGTGCATGTATTAGTAAACTAGGACTGACCATTAAGGTTTAGTAAAATTTCAAACTGAAATCACTTATTACAGTTGTCGCCAAGCATAACATACAAAAGTAGCTTATGGATACATTATATTTCTAAGTGATTTAGAATTAATGTGTGTAAACATGTGAAGGTAACGATGGAGGGAGAGTCTTTTCACAAGTCATGTTTCAGATGCGCTCATGCAGGGTGTCCCCTAACGCACTCGTCATATGCGTCTTTAGACGGAGTGCTCTACTGCAAGCACCATTTCGCCCAGCTCTTCATGGAGAAAGGCACCTACTCTCACGTCCTCCAGGCTGCCTCTAACAAAAGAAACGCTTCTACAACCACTAATCCTCCCTCCACCCCAAAAAAACCAGATCCTGACGACAACGACGAAGACGACGACTATGGTGATGACACTCCTCATCAGACCCCTCATCAAACCAAGTCTGATGATGACGATGCCAAGTCTGATGACTAATTCACTATCCCTATAGCTTCGCTTCCATTGCGTCTCGTTTTCTCCAAATCTGATGTTTAATTACCACTTGTTACTTGCTTATTTAAGATTTATGTGCGTTAATCATGCAAAAGTCATGTACGTGCTGCATTGTATTCTACTTTCTTCTTTTTTATGTATCAAACTTGTAGCTGTCATCCTTCGCGAGGCAATGTACATGTTTTTAGCTTCCCATTTTTACTTCAATCGGGAAATAGTTGTATATGTTTATATGCTTTAAATTATAGTGAATGCTTACTTTTTCTTATGTTATTTTTTCAGTTTGATCACACATGACTAAGTGCATGAAAGAGAATTGGAGAAATTGATTGGTTACTTATTATTGATAGGTAATAAATAAGAAGCCCCATTATCGTAAGCCTAATGGACTTTGTGTTGTTCACAAAACTCTAACCCTAATTATGTATTTATCCTCTAATATATATAGGGGAAAAATCAGGTGAGAACCAAACCATTTTATGAGAACGTGAGAACTGACTTTGGCCATTAAAAATAAGTGAATGTCCAATGAAAATGTTGATATCCAATGAAAGTGAATGTCCAACGGAAAGACTTTGGTTATTGAAAATGAATGAATGTCCAACAAAAATAAGTGATTTTTCAATGGTTCTCATGTTCTCACACCACAATTGGTTCTCAGCCAAATGCTTCCCAATATATATAGGACAAATCAAGTGAGAACCAAACCTTTTTGTTAGAACGTGAGTACTGACTTTTACCATTGAAAATAAGTGAATGTCTAACGGAAATAAGCGAATGTTCAATGGCAGAAAGTCATATCCAATGAAAGTGAATGTCCAGCGAAAATAAGTGAATGTTCAACAGAAAAAGTTTGACCATTGGAGATAAGTGAATGTCCAATAATTCATACGTTTTCACTACACAATTGGTTCTCAACGAAATGTTTCCCTATATATGTACATAGGAAAAATCAAATACAAACTTGGCTTGAAATACAAATCGTCTGAATCAGTGGAATTTGTGTGCAAAATGGTGTAATGTTTTGGACCCGGTCGAATATTTGTGCAAAATGGTGGAATGTTTGGGATCCAGTGGAATGTTGAAAATGACCGCGGTAGAACTTTTCTACCACGTGTCTGACACTGGGACAACGTGCACGCAGATCTTCAGCGATCCAACGTATGATATTGGTTCGGACGGTTTGGACATTCAACATGTTTTGTACTAGAGTATATATATAGGGATGCACTCCAGTACAAACGGGGTAAAATGTCCAAACGTCTGAACTTCTATTAGGTATTGGATCGCTGAAGATCTAAGTGCATTGTCCCAACGCGCGACATATGGCAACAAAGTTCTACTGCAGACATTTTGAAATATGTTTTATCATTAGAATTAAAGTATTGGAGTAAGGTTTGTGTTGATTTAAGAAATGAGATTTTGGGTTTTCCAGTAATATGGATATGAGAATCGAGAGGAGAGTTTTTTTATTTATAAAGTTATCAAATTAAACTAAGAAATATAATCATGGCAATCCTTTGAAAATTTGAATATATATTAATATTTTACTTCCTAACTAAGTGGAAGGAGATGGACCTGTCGAACCGGTCCAATTGCTCACACTAGATATCAATTTTGATTTAGTATCGGTCCGAGCCAAACCAAATTGAATTGATTTCAAATTAATTCAGGGGTATTATTGTCGTTTTTGAACAAAAAAATGTTTTCCATCCAAATTCTTAAGGTATTAGAGAAAAGTGTAAAAAAAAGAAACTAGCTAACATGAGATTAAATTTTTTATTATAACTGTAGTAATGTGTAAAATGTGCCACTATAGTATGAGTAAATTGTAATTAACACATTTTTCTTATGATAACGATAAAATTGCTCGAGAGGTATAACATACATTTAAGGGAAAGTGAAAATTTAAAATACCTAACTATAGTCAATTGACACTTTACTACTCTAACTATATTTTTCTCTTTTTTAATACCCTAACTTTCCTTTTGTCCCGTTAATGCCGTTAAATCTTACTGTTAAAATCATATAAAAATGATAATTTTAACCTTGAATTTTCAGTAAACTTATAAATTTATGCCATTAAAGAAACCGGCACTTGTACATCCCCGTAATCCGGAAAGTTATCTTGTAATTCGAAAATCGGCACGTGAACATCCCTGTAATCCGGAAAGGTTATCTTGTAATTTCGAAACCGCCCCGTGAGGGGGAGTGTAGAGATTGACGAAGTCCTTTTGAAGACTCCAACTCGCAAGGAGAGATAGAAGACCACATATATTATTTGGATTTAAACTCAATTCGGTTTACACCGTATTGAGTTTCAGGGGAGTTGCAGACAAATAAGTTAGGTCCATCATGGTTTAGGTTAAGTATTAGAGTTTCTTATACTCTCTATAAATACAAAAAAGTATGTATTCCTACATCATCAATATCAATATTGTCAATCTCAAACTTTATTGATAATACTTCATGTCCTTAATACAAGAAATGCACATTACTAAAAATTAATACAAATTAGGAAACCTAAATCAGGTAACCCTGAACCTTGATTGACACACCCTCTCAAATTGATATGGTGATCAACTAACATCAATTTGACTACAAAACACGGATGCAGCGACGACACATGACGACTATGACGATGAAGTGACGATGGTTGGGTGTTTGAACTCGGACCTCGGAGAATTTGGAGACTTAGAGACTTCGGAAACTAATAACTCAGATACATATATAGGATCATGGAGACTTTGAGGATTTATACCGAACTTGGAGATCATGAAGATTTATATTCATACCTCGGAAACGGAGACTTAGGGGATTTATACCCAACTTAGAAACAGAGACCGGAGCTGGAGACTGGATGCACTTCCTCTCACAAAAAATCCAAACGCCTCGAGAAAACACCCAAATCCTATGAAAATTCTAATTCTGTTAGTCAGACACGATGTCAAGAACAATGTTGAAACAATGTTCTTGACAATTCACACAGTTATGAGTAAAAACAGAGCAAAGCTGTAAACA
>JAYMTP010002860.1:0-18449 GCA_036897365.1 Geranium brycei
GGGGAGACGGGTCCGGGAGGGGATCAGCAGTAGATGAGCAGAGAAGCTCCGGCGAACAAGTTGTTGCGGAAATGGTGGTGATCGGGGCAGTGAGAGCAGACAGATTGGGGAGAGGCTTATCGAAGGTAGGGCCAGAAAACTCTGGCGATTTGCTTTCTGCGATTTTGGTTGGTTGATAGATCGGTACTGGGAGGGAACCGGAGTTCCATGGCGTCGGTGGATAGATTTATGCAAGCATACCGAACTAGGGGGTCTTGGCTTTCTTAAGCTCAAATATGTCACTTGGGTGTCCCATTGGGATCATAATTGGGAGGAAACAGGGGGTCTCTGGTGTCGATGGATTGAACCTGTTAAGCCCAATGAGCTGGGAGGACTTGAATTTTTAAAGATTCGCGATTCCCATATTGATCTCAGGGTTGATCGAAGAAGCTGGTTTAAGGCGGTCTGCAGCAAGATCACGGAGTTTCTCCATTCGTATGAGGTGGAGGTCGTGGCTCTGCATGATGCTAACTGGTTCGAGTCGATTGGTCTCCGGCGTTATCATGGATGTCTGTTTAAAGCATTTTGCAGCGGATCACAGGGTTTCTCCATTCGTATGAGGTGGAGGCTGTGACTCTACATGATGCTAAATGGGTCAAGCTTAACAACTTTGGAGAAATCATTAGCGAAGGGTGTTGCGTACTATCCACTATCGGAACATGTGTTCTTATTTATTTTGCTCGTAATCAAATAGCTCACGAATTGACCAAGTTTGTTTTAACTAACAATAGTTGGGATTATGGTGAGGGGTCTGTCACACCATCTTTAGCTTCAGCTGTCCAGCTTGATGCCGGGTTAATTACTATTTAATTAATAAAATTTGATTTTACCTTAAATAAAACTTCTATTAGAATGGGATTTACAAAATTAATATGACTCGTTAGATTTGATTTTTCAATCACTATGATTAGCTAACATGTGTTATAATCATAAATATCAACACAATATTTATGTAACAAAAGCTATGAAAGTACACATATTTCTATCTCTTAAGCGGTAAGAGATTGACTTAATTTATTCGGCCAACCCAAGTGCATTAAATACAAAGCCACCGATTTTAAAAACAACTCATCCAAAATGTTAGAAGACTATAAACTGTACACAATTTAAATAAAAAAGTAATTATAATTAATTATTCTAACCAGAGTAAACGATCCATTCAATAGGATGAGAACCCAATTGCACCTAAATCAAGTTGGGATAAATTTTCAACAAAGGATGATACTTCTGCCTACCCTTTGCCAAAGAATACAAGAAAATTGCAATGGAAGGTGAGCAATGAAGTTACGTTATTGCCCCTGAAGTAGAGGGGAGCCATCTTCCCCACCCCCAACCATATGTTGAACAAGCCATTAATGTGGGAGAGAGTATTAGGCCATCACGACAGCTGGTTTAGTTACTGTGCTCCAAATCATCCTTATTCGTATATATGGCACAAATTATTTATTTTTTCTTGTGGTTTTTGGACGGTCCAAAGCATTTACGAGAGAGGATGTGATTAAATGCAATGATGGGAACACTTGCATACTCATGAAACCTATAAGAAGGACTCTATGAAAACACAAGAAGATTGTAAAAACCAGTTAGCATTTGACATCCCAAGCTCACCAATCTCCCTCTCTCCACAATTCACACACTTTCTGGGTTCTTATTGAGCTCTTCATTTCTTGGAATCGCCTTTTGTTCTTCAAAAAAAGCAGAGGAAATTAACATAACCAAGAAACATGGGGAGTGCTACCTTGTCAAGTTGGCCTTGGGACAACCTGGGAAGTTTCAAGGTGAGGATTTTGTTTGTTTTGTTTGTGAATATATATCTTTTATGTTCAATACAGACGCTGATTCATGGGTTTGCTTTGTTTTCCAATTTGGCAACATTTCCAAAAACAGTATCTGCTTTATGGGCCTCTTGTTGCCAAAGTGTTGCACTCAAGGATCTATGAACAAACCCCAACGGATGGGTGGTGTTTGTGTGTGTTGATCTTGTGGGTTCTCAGGGGATTGGTCCACCAGTTTTGGAGCAGTTATGTGAACTTGTTATGGGTGACAAGAACTCGCCAGATCGTTCGCCAAGGGATCGATTTCAAGCAGATCGACACAGAATGGAACTGGTACGTACCATATAAGTTTTAATCCTCGCACCTGCGGTTATTGCTGACCATGTAAATTTCTCGGATCAAGTGTGATTTTGAATGTTAATGGTTGAATTTGGGTTATGGGTTTTTTGCAGGGACAATTTCTTGATTCTTCAAATAATGATAGCATCCATGAGCTGCCTCATGTTCCCATCTCTTGAAAAGCTTCCTCTGTGGAACACAAAAGGGTTTATTACTCTTCTTGCCCTTCACATGGCAGTCTCTGAGCCTCTCTATTATTGGGCACACAGATACTTCCACTCCAACCCATATCTCTTCACTCACTACCATTCTCTCCACCATGCCTCCCCTGTGCCTAACCCCTTCACAGGTATTTTTTATCAGCAATAACCGCAGATGATACGGGGATTATAATTACTTCTTTCTTGCAGCTGGTCACGCGACGCCGTTGGAGCATCTTGTATTGAGCATGGCAATTGGGATTCCGATTCTGGGTTCTTGCTTAATGGGATATGGATCCATAAGCTTGATCTATGCCTATGTGTTGGTGTTTGATTACTTGAGATGTTTAGGGCATTCCAATGTTGAAATAGTGCCTCATGAGTTGTTTGAGGCCCTACCTTTCCTCAAGTACCTTATCTACACTCCCACGTAAGTTGTTTCCTCCTAGTCATGTTATTAATCACAATCATTTCTTAGGTAACAAACTTTCTTCTTTTGAGGAAGCTTGATTAACAAACTTATAACTCCCTCTCATGCCATTACAATTATATTTGTTCTACTTGTGCAATCTAGTTATTAGGCACAAGTAGCTCCACAACTATTTTCTTGCTGTAGGTGGACCAGCATTTACTTCTTTGTTGGCCTCAACTATTTTGAAAAGTCTACTTTAATTTCTTGTGTCCAACCCCAATTAGAATCAATCTGTTCACCAGCTTAAATAACATTCTGGGTCTGCGCCTATCAGTTTAAGTGAATGAACTAAGTCATTTATGTGTAATTTTCTATGAGCAGATACCACGTCATACATCGTAAAGAGATGAACTGCAATTTTTGCCTCTTTATGCCTCTCTACGATGCGCTGTGGAACACACTGAATAGGGGAACATGGAAGCAACAGAAGGAGAACAACTCAGGTTCCGATCCGTCTCAAGACCTATAATTAAACCTTTTAATACCGGCAATGAGCTTTTCACTTTCTATATATATGGTTTGACAAAAAGCTCGCGAATTTGACATCAACATATGTTTTTTTTTTTGCAGGAAAGAAGTGTAGGGTTCCGGATTTTGTTTTCCTAGCCCATTCCGTGGATGTGATTTCATCTATGCACGTGCCATTTGTTTTCCGGAATATGGCTTCATTGCCTTACAAAATCAGGTTCTTCTTGTTGCCAATGTGGCCCGGCGCATTCCTCGTAATGCTGGGGATGTGGGCATGGGCCAAGAACTTTGTCATCTACTACTACAATATTAGGGGCAGGTTGCACGAAACTTGGGGTGTTCCAAGATATGGCTTTCAGGTACCAATTCTCAGTTGAAATAATAAGCTTATTTACAGCCACATTGTATTGGTAATGTGACTTTTTAATTTTATGGTGTTTATTTTCAGTATTTTTTGCCATTTGCTAAGAAGGGCATCAACAAGGAAATAGAAAGTGCCATTCTCAGAGCAGACAGGATAGGTGTGAAAGTCATTAGTCTTGCTGCTTTGAACAAGGTCGGTAATTTTTATATATCTTTTCGCTTTCTTGCTTCATTTGGTTCACTGGTACATAATATAGTTGATGACGACAGAAGATAGAAGAGACATCAATGAACTTTTGGCCATTTTGAATATTGGTTGTTGAGACAAATTAATATGGTAGATATAAAAGTAAATGCAACTTTTTTTACCATCCAAAGAGAAAGAACAGACAACATTGTTTACATGATTTTCTGGTTTTTTGTATGTTTTGTGCAATCACCTAAATATCTGGTTTATCTCATTTACCATGATAAGTAATTTTTTGGCCAAACCACAGACTTTTGTGAGGAGCTGAGGATATCAATAACTTGCCATACTTGAACACATGCTAAATCACCTTTGTTCACATTTATTGGGCTGTCATGTATAGTTGCAACTGCTGTTCTTTATTTTATTTTGTTTTGTTTAGAACTGCATCTAATACAGCTAAAGCTATACTCACTTAAAATCTCAAGTTTTGTAAAGAAAGTTTATACTAAATATTAAATGGTATGTTAATTTATGTGATATAATTTGACACAGAACGAAGCATTGAATGGAGGAGGTGCGTTATTCGTGAACAAGCACCCGAACCTTCAAGTGAGAGTTGTCCATGGAAATACCTTAACGGCTGCGGTTATCTTGTACGAGCTCCCTCAAGACGTTAAAGAGGTGTTCTTGACCGGAGCTACTTCCAAGCTCGGGAGAGCCATCGCACTTTACCTTTGCAGAAAGAGAGTTCGAGTCCTCGTAAGTTGTTAATTCCACCAATAACTTCACCTGGTAGTGAAAATGCACTATTCATATATGTGCATCTTGTAATTGGGTCTAATGGGTATGTGTTAACTTGCTTATTGCAGATGCTTACCCTATCAAATGATAGATTCCAGAAAATTCAGAAGGAAGCTCCTGTGGAGTGCCAAAAATACTTGGTCCAAGTCACTAAGTACAATGCAGCTGAAAATTGCAAGGTATATATACACTGATTTAGGGTATATATGTTCTTAAGATTGAACAAATTTGTGAATCTGTTAAAGTTCGTCACATTAACAAGTGTATGAACCGGATTGAGATCCAAAACAAGATAATATAAAAAGTTGGACACTAAATTTAATACCAACTATTGCAATGTTTTTTTTGTAACACTGAAAGCACATGTGAGATTAAGATAAGAGATGTAGATTACACAGTGTTTACTTAATTAATGTTGTCTCAAACTCTAACATATATGATTAATGAGTGTGTGTCTGTCCTTTAAAAATGTGCAGACATGGATAGTTGGGAAGTGGATAACACCACCAGAGCAGAGATGGGCTCCAAAAGGGACCCATTTTCATCAATTTGTGGTCCCACCCATCTTGTCTTTCAGGAGGGACTGTACCTATGGTGATCTTGCGGCCATGAGACTCCCAGAGGACGTCCAAGGCCTTGGTTATTGTGAGGTAATAATAATAAGCTGCTACTCTTTATTTTCCAACTACCTTACGTACGTAACACATTCAACTGCCCCAATTAAATACCCTGACTTGAACACGCGTAGTGAGTATCAATTATTGTCCGATCAATCTCAATCGTGCACGCTAAGTGTCGACCGTGTGATAACATCAACTTGATTTTATGTTGGAACCGCGCAACTATACTATATTATGTGTTTGCACTGTGAGTTCATGTTTCACATGTAATAGTTAAGTGATTATGGGATAATCGATATTTATGTATTAGGTTCATGACATACTAGCAAACTAGTCTTTTGGATTAACAAATGATGTCTAATATGTATATATTATATGGGTTTCCTTATTGTCCACTCTTGACTATACTAACAAATGGTATAGAGTCTAGAATTGCACATATCTTGTACAGGATCTTGAAATCGTGATGTTGGGATCAGATTAGGATTACTAGATTTCCCAACGGGGTGATTGTGTTGAAGGGATTTTCAGGGATGGTTAGGTGTTTATGCTAATAGATCATGTTTATAATGCTAAAGTTTTATTAGACTAGTCTTTTAGATCAAGAACAGTGTCGAATGACATATTTTGTTGCTGAATTTTTTATGAAACAGTACACAATGGAGAGAGGAGTGGTGCATGCGTGTCACGCCGGAGGAATCGTGCACGCATTGGAAGGATGGACGCACCATGAAGTGGGAGCACTGGACGTCGACAGGATCGATGTCGTGTGGAAGGCTGCAATGAAACAAGGCCTCAGGCCCGTCTCCACCTCCTCTTCCTCCTCCTCCAATCAATCTAATTAAAATTTACGTTTGTGCTATATTATAGTACCTAATTAAGACCAAAAGGAATTTACTAAAACTTATCATGTAGCTCTCGATCACAAGCCCTTAATTGTCCTTTTTTGTTTTGATGTTTACATGAAATGAAACAATAAACGAATGTTGTTAAATTCCACTGATATATTTACCCGATATATATATATATATATATATATAAGCATAATTGGCTGTATACATGAAATGAAAAATCATGCTGCATATATATCCTCAACGGGAATAAGGAATATATCTGAACATGTTTGCTTAATATCGATTCGTACTAGAAAAATCATAGTAAAGTATCTTCTACACTGCATGTTTACATGAGATAAAGAATAATGTCGATAAAAGTTGTGATATCAACCGCCCTTTTATTTCACTTTTGTTGGTTAAGTTCTGTTCTTGGAAGCGGAAATAATAAGATACCATCTGAAGAACAAATAGAAGAACTTGTGTTGGCTTTCGCGCGAGCCAATGCAATTGCACCAACGCCTGCACCCACAAATGATACCAACATTCCATTTCCATGTCATAGCAGTGGAGCTTGTAAAGACATGGTTGATAAATACGGGTACAAATGTGAAGAGCATACGGTACGTGTTTAACAACATTGATATTTTGTTAACACAAACTTTTCACAAATTTTGTTTTAAAAAAAAAACTTATCAAAAATCAATAACTACTGTTACAAATTAATTATTGTTGTTCTATGTTAATAATTTGTTTTACGAATATATGATTTTTAGGTGACAACAAAAGACGGACATATTCTCAGCATGCAAAGAATTCCCGCGACACAAAGTACAACAATTTCTAACTCATCTAAGATAGCTGCAAGTCACCCTCAGGTTCTTTTGTAGCACGGCCTCTTTTGTGTACTACTTCTAATTTCCATGATTATGATTATTTCTAAGACAAATGAATTAATTTTCACAAATGCATATAAATCATAACTATTACAACTCGATATAATTTAGAAGTGTGTTTTATTAATGGTAGAATGTATACGGACATACTTGTAGGACGGAATTGCATGGATGGCAATGGAGAAAGATTCTTTAGCTTTTTATTTGGCAGATATGGGATACGACGTTTGGGTTAACAATAACAGGGGAACCAAATACAGTCGATGTCATAAATGGTTAAATGTTTTGGAACCAGTAATTTTGTTATTTCCTATTTGAGATCCAAGTATACTTTGTTAAGTTCTAAATTATGTTATTCAATCGTATATAAATATGTTGATTAATGTTCTTTGTTTAAGAAATTTTGGGAGTTTTCATGGCAAGAATTGTCAGAAATCGATCTTGATGCTACTGTCAACTATGTGCATAAAAAAACTGGGCAAAATGTGCACTATGTTGGTCATTCCATGGTATGAATTTCTTGTGTTTATATTATATTAATAATTGTTCTCATAAATTCTAATGCAACTAAATTAAATTTGTTAATACTTTCTCTCTCATAGGGAACTCTTGTTACTTTGGCTGCACTCGCAGATGAGATCAATTGCTTTGTTGGCACCAATTGGTCATATGAAATTCCTTTATTCCATATTCGGACGAGTTACTGCTGAACTTTTTTTGGCCGAGGTATGTTTATGTAAATAGGATATTAGTACATACAGTAGTAGTAGTAGTTACTTATTTTACATTTAAATGTAAGACAATGCCATATATTTTTTAAGTTGGAAGCGAATCAAAAAATTATCTCAAACTTTTTGTTTATGCTCTTCAGTTGAGAGATTTTGTGAAGCCACCTGAGTGTAATCCAGTCGGGTAAGAGAGTAAAGAATATTTTCTTGCAATACTAATTTCTATAATGGTGTATATTGTATGTTTCAAGAAATTTATTAACATCTCATGTGTCCAACTAGCAGAAGAATTCCAGCAACTTTTGCTGCCAAAACCTGCAAAATGTTTCATCTTAACTGTGCCGTCTCGTTATGGTTTGCAACAGGTCATTTATTTTATAATAGATAATTTTACGTAACATATATTTAATATTTACTTTAGATAAATAATTACTTAAATTTTAATTTTAATTACCATGATTTATACTTGGATAGGTCCCAATTGTTGCATTGACAAAGATAGTTTTATTAGATTTCTTGAACATGAACCTCAGTTAACTTCGAGTAAAGTTCTTCAGCACTTATCTCAAAGTGAGTATTATAAAATTTATTGCATCCAAACTGATCCATTTCAATCATTAACTTATTGTATTAGTAATTTTAATGACTAATGGAATCACACATATTTAATGCATCCAGATATCCGGGGCGGAGGTATGGCAAAGTTTGATTATGGTCTCCTACAAAACATGGTACACTATAAGAAGGCTACACCTCCACCATATGTCTTGGAAGACATTTCAAAAGATTTTCCTATTTTTTTCGGGTATGGAGCATTAGATAGTCTCGCAGACATCATAGATGTCTTAAGATTGGTCCATGACCTCAGCGATCATGATCCAGCTAAACTCGTCATAAATTTTCAACTATTTTATGCACACATGGATTATATATTGGCTCACAATGCCAAAAAGGATGTCTATGAACCAATCGGTTCATTCTTCAAGTCTAATTGAACGATGGAGTATAGGATGGATATTGTATTTTGATGTATAAGATCTATCCCAACAATGAATACTTCAAAATTAATTGTTTTACTTCATTCTTCAACCAACTGATGTCTACTTTTGATTAGTTCATTATGTTGTACCAAACAATAGATACTAGGAGAAAAGAAAGTATATTCATACAAATACTAATCATTCAGTCGAGTGACACTCAATCAAAGATAAATTACGAAAAGACTACAAATCAAATAACATCAAAGAAAAAATAGAAGACTAGAAAATCATCATAAAAGTATTTTCTACATCATATGTTTGCGTGAGTGTTAATATATGGGCATCGGCCCGCTATAGTTATTGTAAACCCAAGCATTGTGTAACCCTAGCACTTGTGTATCTTATATATACCGAGTCTTGTATCAGTATTATTTATCGAATACCATTATTCTCTTATCAATCTCAATATGGTATCAGAGCTCGTATTTCGATCTTAAATCAAACTTCTACAAAACAAAACTCGCAAATCAAATTCACGGCGACATCGCCACCACACCTTCGATAAGCAGCTTCAGCAAACCCACACAAATCCACGCAACCACCATCACCAATATGCACGCAATCTCGCGTTCATCGTCTCGGCATCGCAACCAACTCAGAGACGTAAGATTCGAACCTCTGCTCTCAGCTTATCCGATCGGCTCACGTTGACGACACAGTTTCTCGACCAAATCAACTCACCGCCAGCATGAGGGTGCTCATCTCAACCAGTTCGGCCACTCTCTGTCACCACTGCGAACCGCCGCCACCCCAAAGCCAGCTCACGCATCTCTCGACTAGAGCTCTCGTCGGATTTAATATTTGGTTCAAATCATTCACTTCTCAACCTCACCGTCAGCGCGTCCAGCTTGGGAACAGAGTTTCCGGCGTTTCTGTGCAACCGTCATCCTCAACAACCGCCTTACG
The DNA here is from genome assembly GCA_036897365.1 of Geranium brycei. NCBI lineage: Eukaryota > Viridiplantae > Streptophyta > Magnoliopsida > Geraniales > Geraniaceae > Geranium > Geranium brycei. The sequence continues at coordinate 9,671 of JAYMTP010002860.1, forward strand.
CGCCGACCACGCGTCGCCGCCCAATTTTAACACATTTCAGTTCATAAAAAATTTTGCAAAATTATTTAATTGTTGTGATGGAAAAATATGATATTTCTAGAACGATTTCTATTGTTTTTGATAGGTTTAACTATATGCTATAGGCTAAGGAGATGTCCAACTTTATTCGTGGCAGGATACTATGGAAATATGTGTCTGGTGACGTTACTGCTCATGTTCAGGAAACAGACGAGGCTAAGGCGGTCTTCAATGATCGCTTTGAGAAATGAGACAATAAGAACCATTAAATCTTTACCTAGTTCGGCAATTCTTGCAGTCCATCTGTCACCTTGGTTTGAAGAAGGCTCTGTATGGACTCAAAAAAGCTCCGAGGGCATGATTTTCAAAATTCAAGGGAAAGATGTTCGATCTTGGCTTCACCTCAAGTTTGTATGACACCGCTTTGTTTGTCAGAAAGACTTCTCGTGGCCACATCCTAATTCTACTTTATGTAGATGATATGATTATCACCGGAGACGATGACTCCAGTATCTCCAACCTGAAGAACCGGCTCAACAAACACTTTGAGATGAAGGACCTCGGCAAACTCGCATATTACCTCGGTCTGGAAATTTCACCGGTTCCTTCAGGTTATCACCTATCACAAGCTAAAAATGTAGCTGACCTTATTTCTCGAGCAGGTTTATCAGACAACAAGATTGCCTCCACTCCTATCGAGGCAAACGAGAAGGTTACACCTTCGAATGATAGAAAACCTCTCCAAGATGCTACTTTGTATCGACAGCTCATAGGCAGCCTTATCTATCTCACCGTCACATGTCCAGACATTGCCTACACAGTCCACATTGTCAGCCAGTTCATGAGTGTACCGCGAACCACGCACTATGAGGTTATCCTCCGAGTACTCCACTATGTACGATGCACTATATCTAATAGTCCTCATCTCCCGTGCGATACACCTATGGTGTTGCAGGCATTTTCATATGCAACTTGGGCTGGTGATCCTATGATCGACGCTCCACAACGGGATACCGCTTCTTTCTCGTCAAATCTCTCATCTCTTAGAGGAGTAAGAAGCGGACGATAGTTGCCCATTCTAGCACAAATGTCGAATATCGTGCTCTTGCCGACACTACCTCCGAGCGCTTTTGGCTTCGGTGGCTACTTCATGACATGGGCATTGGTCACAACTCGGCCAGGAGCTTCCCTTGGAAAAAAAAATAGCTTATCTTAAAATTTTGAAAAGGGTTGAGGGGCATTTTTGTCATTTTACACTTAAATCTAATCTCGTTGTCTAACTTGATACAAAATGAAACTTTATTGACCTTAAAATCAGTTTTCTAACTCAATTGTATCTATCTGCAAATTGTGTCAACTTAAGTGTATTTATCAGAGATTAAACCCTTGATTTTTTTTATGAGATATAATTTTGTCATTTTTAAAAATACTAACAAAATATTCTAAAATTTTGAATAGTACATTGAAAGTTTTATATAGTTAGAGCACAACACAATCTAAAAAGAAAATTTATGTATAGTATAGTATAGTTATGTGAAAATCTTTGATGCTTAGGTGTAGTATAGTGTCATTTTCCCATAAAAATAGGACATAAAACCATATATATGAAAACATCCCCCATATTTAAAGCGCCCCTTCTTGCCATTAGCAAGAACTTGTTTCAGTTGCATATCATAAGAAATTTGTACAACTATTTCAAATACAGTATCAAGGGCCTACGAAAAAGTATCATTTTATTATTATATTGGTAGTAATCAGAAAAAGAGTGATTATTCATAGTGGGCTTAGTGGACAATGGGTATGCAATAGTTGTTGGGTGGTTAGGACACCCTATCTCGATCTACTTACTACAGCCCGAGAAGAAAAATGTCATCTCGGCCTTCCCTCTTGTTTTGATCTCCCCATCGCCTAGGACGTTGTCTGGGCCAAGAGCCATATAGTGAGTTGCTCTTTCCTTTAAATTTGCTTCTCTTTTTTTCTCGTTACATTGCTTCTTAGTATTAAGTTGGAAAAAAACCTATACTGTAATTTTTCAACAAGTCGAGTGTTTTTGTCATATGCAAATATCAATCGTTACAACTTTTCAATATTAACATTCATCAATTGGTTGAATTAATATAATAATAATAATACATTTATGCAAACTTTACTGTAGTGAGTTGACAAATGTGTCAACCCACTATAGCAAATACGGCAATTTGCATATGCAACGCAAATTTGGTAATCCCCATTAGAATTTCAAGTTATCATATTGTCAAAATTATAGCAAAATGACAACCCCGTTGGAGTTGCTCTTAGTAGACCTGACATCACATAAAACCATTAAGAAAGGCGAAATTTTCTGAGACCTCTTGTTTCAGCCTATGTTTCTTGCTAAAAGTCTCCACTTTTACCTCATCCCACATCTATAATCACCAAATCTCTAGCCATAACTTTAATTCAAGTAAGTTATAGTCGGGGATAACTCTACCTAGTATTTCTTATGAACCAAATCATCAAGATATTGATGGACTACAGAATAATCAGTGAAATAGTCACCGATTTATGTTACTACCGTGCAAGTAGCAAATTGTGCTATTTAAAAGTTTAGCGCATAAAATGTTATACAAGTTTGAACATGGGTAGCAAACTGTTATTTCCCTAAATTAATATTTTCACTCGATTCGTCGTTGGAGGTGACAATTCTGAATAATACTTTGGTAACTCGTATTTTCCTAGTTCAGGTCGGTGAGTCAGCACTCCTGCAACATTTGTCGACATCCATGACTATCAAATTTGTGGACTATCAAATTTGTGAAACCATCTGCATATTATATAGCAAAATTGTTTTGTCCATGTGGCGTTCTAATTGTGGGTAATTTTGGCAGGATTCAAGAGTATTTGGTCTTGGAGGCCGACACAAAGTATTGGATGCAAATTTCTAACGACAATAAACTTCTCGCAACTCTTATTTATAGTGCACATGAAATGAATACATGTTCATGTTTCAATTGAAACTTGTTTTCTTTGAAACCTTGTTTGCTGGGAACCTTTAACGATTCATTAGAGACACGTTCATGGTTCGTTAAAAAAATGTTTTAGGTTTAAACCTCGTTGGAAACACTTTCGTGGTTGATTGAAAGCACGTTCACGTCTTATAGTTGATATTTCATTGAAAGCACGTTCATGGTTTGTTGGAACTTGTTCACGATTTGGAACCTTATCGGTATTTTGAAACTTTGTTCACGCTGAAATCTTGTTCACAATTCGTTGAAAATATGTACACAGTTCAATGAAAACACGTTCGTTGAAACCTGTCTAGCACTGATCTGCGGCTTTCAACATCGATATGCAGTACTCTACATGCACATGTTTGGCAAAATGACTTCAATACCTTTATGTCCGCACACAATGAACAAAAAATTATCCAAATGGACTGAAATTACTGGCAATTGTCATTGATGAGTTGCATAACCTCATTCTTTATTTTATATTCCAGCGACTAAAGTGGGCTTTAAAGTTTGTGTTATAAGAAGTTTTCACTTTGATATAAACCCTACTAATACAGCCCTACCAACTATATAGAAAAAAGTGCAAGGTTCTGCTGTATAATGTAAATTATAATGTTTTGAGAGATATCTTTCAGAACCAAACACAGTTGTATGCTTAAGTGCAGAGACTAAAGTTGATCTAGCAATTCAAAATTACAAAACTAAAACAGTTTTATCACTTTTGGGGGGCATTAGAAGGAACTACTCTTTCATCTTCTGACAGCAACAACAATACTCATTTGTCAAATGACTGACTCCGGAACCACACAAGTAAAAGAAACGGCCCAAGAGATGATGGCACACGAACTATAAAAAGAATCGGTTGTCCATGAGATGAAGTCTCACTGTTTTGTCGAAGCGTATACAGCAACTGATGCTTGAAGATCACGGTCCACCTTGAAATGAGCATGGAAAAACCTTTTTATCTGCCATTACACCCCGACCCCAATGTTAGGTTCATGCACACACTAGAAGCAGAAGCAGAGGCAAAAGCACTGAGATATGATTTCACACTCACCTCCTTGAATGAATGTGAAACTAGCAAGTCCCTTATTGGCATTTCTTCAGACTCAAATACCACAATGTGACTGGGTGAAGACCAATTTCTCACAAATTCGGATGTAAACCCGTAAGGGTCCATCAAGAACCGGTCTGATTCATCTGGGACTCCTTTCTCGTCACTGCCAAACAAAACCCACAACTTATATAAGAATATGGGATCAACTTAAGGTAAATAAACAAAACAGCCCGAGTTTAAACCTTGGGGTGCAGTCCAGGAAGCGCATGGGCAGGTTTCGATGCAGAGCAGAGTAGTATGGCGTGGCATGACAGGGCATCAGGAAAAGGATGCTTTTAACTTTCTCATTTTGAGCTTCTTTGGATAGGTAGTACATGACATCCTCAGTTCCTCTCTGTCTTGCATACCATATATCATGAGTCAGAATAAAACAAAAAGGTGGGTACAATAATAACTTTCATTCAGCAGTCTTGTCCCGTTAAATTACCAGTACTTTCTTATATTTAGAAGGTAACAAAAGGGAGCGGATCAGGTCTGTTCATAGAACACAAAAGAAAGTGAGATAATTTTCATTAAACTGAGAAAGATATACCTGATGAACCAAACTCATGTACAAGGCCATTGGAATGTTGGTAATCAGCAGAAAAATTATGGCAAGTGACATTTTTAAAGGGAATTTAGTTGAAGACCCTTTCTTTCTAGAGTCAGTGGAATCAGAAGCTCTTATTGCAGCTAATGAATATCCGGAAAACATCAAAGATATGGGAAGCACTGGAAGAACAAACCTGCAACTCATTATCTAATTAGAGGATAAATATCGTATATGAAGAAGAACCAAAAGGTCCACAAGGTATATGAAATGTTTATAGTAAAAGAACATGTCATGTTCAAGAAAGATACCTGAATTCTTTATGACCTAATATGCTGTAAAGTCCTAGAACCCATGTAATAAGACCTGAAACCTTCCATTGCTTAGACTTGATGACACCGGCGATTGAAAATGGTATGAAACTGAACAGCATGACTGTAAAACCCTGAGTGAAGTACCAGTGCCATGGGTGAGTTCCATAATAATCTCCCCCGGAGGAAAGAAAATTGAACTTCAGAAAATTTAGAGGCACTAAGACCCATGAACCATACATCCAACGATCCAATGAGCACACAAATGCAAGCACAAGGGTCCTGACACAAAAATGCAGAGTGAGTGGAACGATATTGGACTCGTTAACTGGTAAGAACCGAGCAAAATTGATGTTAATAGTCAAAACATACATTGCACAGTAAAAATACCTAAGCAAGCAGTTTGCACTAATGTCATAGCAATTTATGCATTTAATACATGATTTCTCCAAGTATGTATACATACGTGATAAACGAAAATAGCCAGGTATTATATTTGCTGGATTATCCTGATAGCTCGTAAAATTTTATCAAGGCAATGCCTATATGTAAATTCTGTCTCTCTGATGTAGTTGGCTTCGACAACATTTATATGCAGATTGCAAAAGACATATGAAGATGGAATTCATTGACGGAAAGTAAGTCAATAGGAAACTTATAAGAACTTGTGCAGCTTCCAAAGAGGATTGAATATTCTCCTCAATATTGAAGGAACTGTCTTATACAAGCCTGAAAGACTAAAACAAATCTCTTTTTCCTTGAAAAGTTTGCAGAAAAGATCGGCAGCAGTATCAAACTTCTTAAATGATTAAGCAATATATAAAATCAAACTAAACAAAAATCTAGATTTCAGAATAAGGAGTAAAGATGATTTGATACGTACCCTACCGGTATAACCTCTAGAAAAATAAATTTCAGCCTATCTCGTGTACCGAACAACTCAAGAAGGCCAATGTACACCCATGTAATTGCACTAGTTGGTCGAATTGCACAAGCTAGTGCTGCAACAGCCAATCCCCATTTTCTAGAAACTGAAGGAACTTCGCTGGAGGATGCTCTTACACAGGGCCAGTAGTACAGCCCCACAAGGGTAAGAACAGTCTCCAGGTTATTTGATAATGTGCGAGTAAAACAGAAAAACATAAACCAGTTCACCAATTCGCAAAAGAGCTGAAATCAGAGTTAAGTATATGATCCATAACTAAATTTCATTCTGTTGATAGTAGTAGTGTACACGAATGTGGAACTAGTGAATTCAGAGCTTCCAAATTTGATATTTGTGCATAATATGTATAGAAGTAAACAAAATGTAAGGGATACGGCCCATTTTGCAACACTATGTCCAAAGAGCGCATTTGAGAGTTTGTACAAGTACAAATCACCAACTGCTGACAATATTGACTGCAGAAGCCGAGGAGCCTTCATCTGTGAAACACGGAACATAGTCATTACTTATCCATCTGGGAACACTAATCATTGACGCCATGGTCCGTGCATAATCAATATCTTTCAAGGAGGTAATGTAAGAAAACATTAACACATTTTTACCACATACAGTTTCTATTCAAAGGATTTGCTATGAAGAAAGTGCTCAAGCCATGGATGTTAAAAAGCATGCATTACTGTTACGAGGATCACATAGAAGTTGTGGGTAACATTTGGCATACTCTGAGAAACTGTGTAATTTAGGGCAATACTTACTTCTAGATGGAATAAGTGATCCACCCATCACTATATGGCTGTCTAAGTTTCTTGTACTGTATTTTACAGGATCAAATTCTAGAGGTTGGCTAATCAGGTACAAACAAGGCACAGATTCTTTCTTCAACCCATAAATACCACTCACTTAATAAAGAGCAAACTACTTTTCAAATATAAACTTGCTAACCAATAATCCCCATCCGATTCCCAACTTAGTCTGGCATCATCAACCTAAATAGGTAAAGCGCGCATAATATCATTGTTTCCAGCTTACTCTAGTTTATTCAATCAGATGGGCAAAATACAAACGATGACATTGTTTCTTAAGTGACATGAGTATGCCAATTTTAACATATACAAAATCAAGAAAACAAATACTACCATCACCAATACACACAATTACATAAATATAGAGTGCAAGCAAAATGCTCCATAATAACCATTAATACAAATTCACATTGCAATACACTAACCATGAACAACGGGGTATCAAGACGCAGCAAGGCAAGAACTTTGTAAAGCATAGCAAACACCAAAGGGTGCAAATAGCTGCGAATACCCTTCTCCCACTCCCAAGTCAAATGACCATACCTGCCAGCCCATTTCATCAACCATCACCAAGTCACTCTTGGGTATCATTAGCATTGCATTCCCAAAGCTGTCTTTTCTCAAAACACAAGTATAAATTTCCGCCAAAATGCCAAACTAACACTAAAGAAAAGACAGTACAATTTAACACCTGCCCATTACAAATACGTTTCTGGGCAATTCATTTCAATTCGTCAATTCCAAAAACAAAACCAACCCAATTTAAACTAATATACCTGGAATTCAAAAACAAAGGTTGACAACAAAAGGGCGAAATAGAAAGCTCACCCGAAGACGATGCGATGCGCGACCTCTAGGGATTGCCAGTGCTCGTCCGGATTGAAATAAGTCTGCACCAGCAAAGCGTTGACCACTCGCAGGGCCAAACAAAGCGCAAAGACTCTCTTCTCTGTGAAAAAGTGATCTGAATCAACGAGCCCAGCTCCATCTTTTCCAGTAAAAATTGGATTGTGGGTACTGGGTGTGTGGGATGATGAAATAGAAGCATTTTGTCTCCGTCTCATTGTTTCTAGAGCTGTAATGTCAGTTACCTATTTGAGACCAAGGCTCAGGCAACTGAACCAGCTCCGGCCTACTACTGACACAAATCTGGATCGCCCAAGGGGGAGATGAGAACGAGCCCACTCAGTATTGAGGATGGAAATAAATGGATTTATTTTACATTATTTTGTTTCCATTTTGGAGTCCAGCTCGATATGTACAGCTCAGTTTTACCGTCTTCTTGGATGAATAGGTTCATTATGATGTCATCTACAAATTTATTATGGTTTAATTAAGCTAAAATTGAATTTTATATTAATTTACTCTCGTTGTGGTACAACTAATATTACAACCCTTAATTTTGTCGTCGAAAAGTACGACTGCTTGGCATGTGCCCTTCGCGAAAGCGAATAGGGTTGTCTCGTCCTCTGTTGACGAGTTTCACGGCGGCACAAGGCGCGTCTGCGACGGGTTGTAGTCGGGATTCATCGGTAGCGGCGGTAGTGACTACTGTCTGGATCTGATTTGGGGCTGGTTGGGGCTGATTTGTGGTTATTTTTTAGGGCTGATTTGAGGCTGGTTATGGGGCTGATTTGTGGTTGTTTTTAGGGCTGGTTTCGGGACGGATTTGGGGCGGTTGTGTAAATAGGTCGTGTATCTGGGGGTTCTATGGTAAAATTGTGGGGGTATTATTTTGATATTATCTGTGAGGAGAGACGGGTCCGGGAGGGGGTCAGCGGTGGATGGGCAAAGAAGCTCAGGCGAACAGCTTGGGGCGGGAATGGTGGTGATCGGGGCAGTGAGAGCAAACAGATTGGGGCGGGGCTTATCGGAGGGAGGGTCAGGAAACTCTGGCGATTTGTTTTATGCGGTTTTGGTTGGTTGATAGATCGGTACTGGGAGGGAAATGGAGTTCTCTGGCGTCGATGGGCAGATTTATGTAAGCATATCGAACTAAGGGGTCTTGGCTTTCTTAAGCTTCAATATGTCACCTGGATGTCCCATTGACATCGGTACTGGGAGG
>JAYMTP010002861.1:0-18445 GCA_036897365.1 Geranium brycei
CTAATTCTATCCATCCCCATCAGCCGGTTTGTAGATACAGACGAGTGGTCCTGGACGGAGGAGAAATCATAGAGTTATTCGGTTAGAAGCGCTTACAGAAGATTATTGCTCGAGAGAAGAGTGTGGGACCATAGCCACAGGGACTCGGTCTGGAGTTTGATTTGGGTCCTGCAAGTCCAGCCCAAGGTTAAAGCTTTCTTGTGGCAGCTTTGTGCAGGTTGTATCCCGACTAAAGAGGCCCTAAGGGCTAGAGGCATTACAGTGGAGGATAGTGTATGCCCTCTGTGTAATAGGGAAAGAGAGACCGCAAAGCATCTTTTTCTGAATTGTCAAATCAGCAGGAGAGTGTGGGCGTTATGGAGCGGGCCCCAATGTCCGCAAGGTGTAGGAGTGGCAGAGAGGTTCAAGGCATGGGCCCATGCGATAGGTAAAGACAGGTTCGGGGAAGTGGGGTTTATAGCTTGGGCAATCTGGAAGGCGCGGAATGGTACAATTTGGAGAAATGTTTGAGTGTCCCCTGAAGCTATGAAGGCGGAAGGAGAGTGTAGGAGGAGGGAATGGAAGTCGAGCCAGCAGCGCCCCCAAAGGGCCCCTAGGAGAGTCCCATTTCAGCGTTGGAGGGCCCCGAAAGGGACTGGCCGCAAGCTAAATGTAGACGGAGCAGTGGATCAAGCGGCTGGGGTTTTCGGGATTGGGATGGTTCTGAGGGACAGCAGGGGGGGCGGTCATTTCGGCCAAGAGATGTGCGAAGTCAGGCTCGATGGATCCAGTCATTATCGAAGCGATTGGGGTCAGGGAAGCTCTTTCCTGGGCAGCCGAGGAGCAGTGGACCGATGTCACAATCGAAAGCGACTGCCAGAGTCTTATCTTGGCCATTCAGGCATCCGATAGACAGGCTAGTCAGTGGGGCTTGCTAGTTAAGGATTGTCGTCATCTTGTTTTGGCTTCTCCTTCGCATGTTGTTTCCTTTGCTAAGCGTAGTGCTAATAGAGCGGCCCATGTTTTGGCCAGAAGCTCGCTTGTTCAGGGAGATTGGATTATGGGTAAGGGATCTGTCCCACCCGATTTTTCGGAGGCCGTTGTTGCGGATCTTCCTTAATATAATCCTTGTTTGCTTTTAAAAAAAAAACTTTATAATAACAACTCATTTATGTGTTGAATATAAGTCTGGTGGATAACTTAATTTAATAATCGACCTTAGAATTTTGAAACAATTTGTTCTTGCTAAAAACAACAATTATTTTATCAATCAACCAATCATATTATATACATATTTTTTCGAAGGGTGGGAAATGAAAATGATTATACCACAAATTGTGACAAGTTGGTTGGTAGAGAATATCACCAACCCAATCACTAATTGCATGGTTGGTAATCATGATTAGGATATATTAATGAACAACTATCCAATTAATTTAATATATTTTCTATTTCTTTACCAAATCCGTCTCCATTATCAAACAATACCTAATTAAGTATTGACTACACTAAGACTAAAAATGATTCTACCAACAACATATATATTAATTTAAAGGTAATCCATTTTGACCAGCTCTCTTGAAACATCATTTTTAACTATTAATTAAGTTAAAGGCAAGCCCCAATATTTGGAGACATATTAAGCCTTTTAATAATTAATTAATTCAGTTCTTAAACTTTTGGTTTTATGCATAAATCTCTCTCTTTATCTTCTCAAATTAAATAGTTATGTTCCATCCACATGTCACTTGTTCATTCCTTATTGGATAAATGCAACCTACCAAGCTTGCGAATGTTAAAATAATAATAAATCATTTGATAAAAATCAATTAATTTGCGTATGCTTTTGGGTGCACGCTAGCCTAATTTGACGACTTATTGGTGAGTTGTATGCATGAGTGGCATGTGTTTTTTTAAAGAAAACAATCATCTATAATATCCCTCACTAGTAATTAAGTTCTTAATTAATTATACCCATCATATATATGACTATTGATAATTATATGTTAGTAAACACCTCAATTGCTCATATTATTTATAGGAAAAAGTATATATAACTAGGGATAATGACACTTTGTTACACCTAACTATCGCGAAATGACACTTTCATACCCTAACTACTTTTTTCTCTCTTTTAGTATCTGACATTTTTTTTGTGACAATCTACCTATAAAATGCCTAAAATACTCCTAGATTAAGGAATCAAAATTGAACTGGTTCAGTTTGGTTTTAAAACCTAAAATTGAACCATTTCAATTTAATTACAAAAAGTTTAAAATTAAAATTGGTGAAATTACATTGTTGTCCTCTTCTTCAATTTTTTTTATTGACAATAATTGAAGACATCCTACAATTATAATAGTGGCTCTACACTGTTGTTCGATTGTTATAATTATAATAGTGACTCTACAATGTTGCTCGGTTGCAAAGAGAGAGATAGGCGAGAGAGGAGCGAGAGGTTGAAGAAGAGAACAACAATATAATTTCACCAATTTTAATTTTAATTTTTTGTAGTAAATTGAACCGGTTCAATTTTGGGTTTTTAAACCAAATTGAACCAGTTCGATTCTGATTTCTTAATCCATGGGTATTTTAGGCATTTTATAGGTAGGTTGTCACAAAAAATTGTCAGAGTACTAAAAAAGAGAAAAAAATAGTTAGGGTATGAAAGTGTCATTTCACGATAGTTAGGTGTAACAAAGTGTCATTATCCCATATAACTATTCCTACCTATATGTCATTTATGTTTACCTATTTTAAACTTATATTTCGATCATTCAGCTATACTCGTGTTTCATAAATCCTCATATATTAAGTTTTTGGATGTAAAATGTTAAGTTTTAAAATGAAAAGTCTAAAATATCTTTTGACTAAAAATCTAATTTTGAGATCTACAAATCTAATATAACTTAACATATGAGAATTTATGAAATTTTAGTGTAGTTAAATGACCCAAATTTTAGTTCAGTGTAGCAAAGTGAAAACGAATATAATTGTAAAAAGTTCAATAATTTTCTCTTATTATTATATGTTAAACAATTCAGAATAATCATTTACTTTTAAGATTCTTGTATGTAATAAAATTTTGTTGTGCATATCTATATGATTCATGTGAAGCATGATAGGATTTCATTACATCAAAAGAAGCTAAGTTGATCTTGTATAAAGGTTAGAGGAAAGAACATAGGAAATGTTCATCAAAATTTGACGTGTAAAAAACTATGGTGTCCTTAAAACTTGCTAATTAATTAAGGCCATATTTGAGAATAGACCAAATTGCCCAGAAAATCATCTTCTGCGGGATTGATCATCAACAAGTCATCTGGTCCCTTCGTCTCCTCCAATCCAAGCTCACTCTCCATGTGCTTGAGCCACTTCTTTTGCTCATCTTCTAAGTAACTTGGGTTCTTGTTATCAACAACCTTGTCTTGTACCACAATATCATTAATGGACTGAAAATAAGGACCCAAGTTGTCCATATCATCAACCATGCTCCAAATATCAAAATCAGCCTCCAAATTTGGGATATCATGAAGAAAGTTATCGTAAAAATTACTATCCTCCTCTGCCGCCTCCGGCGGTTTGTTCACTTCTTCCGATGAAGATTTATTGTTATGATGAACTATGTGACCATCTTCACAAGATTTTGGTTTTGTGACAACAACATTTGAGTCATGAGACATGGATGATGATGATGATGATGATACCTCTTTAAGGTTATTGTCTTTATTTGTGGTAGTGCCCTTCAATGACTCTGTCATGATCCTCTTGTTTTGCTCACAACTAGAATTCTTGTGCTCTTCCACAAGCACTTGCTCCATTTTTCTCTTGGACTTGTTGCAAGAGCTAGATGACGAGGATGGTGTGGGAGACGATGACGAAGTAATGGTTGAAACATCCTTTGAGCTTTCTTCTCCTCCTTTCTTTATATGCTCCGCTCTTTTCTTTAAATGAGTGTTCCATACGTTTTTGATCTCGTTATCAGTTCGACCAGGCAAATAAGCTGCAATTTTAGACCACCTGAAGATTCATATCATAATAAATAAACACATCAAAATACTGCATGAGACACAAGTTACATACATACTTTTTATCAGAAAATTCGAACAAGAAACCTACTTATTTCCCATAGATTCATGTAGTCTTATGATTGTCTTCTCCTCTTCCTCGGTAAAGTTTCCACGCTTCACATCAGGTCGTAGGTAATTAATCCACCTCAAACGACAACTTTTTCCACATCTCGCCAATCCTAAAACGTATAAACAATAATAATTTTAGTCAATGTATATAACAATAGTGTGAATTGAGTTTGGTAAATTACAAATTATTCTCTTCCAACAAAGTCTCAGTCATGGTTGATTATTGATATTACAATGTAAACAGTTCCCATATTGTAATTTATACTATTTTTTATTGAATCAAACAGTTCCCATGTTGTAATTTATCGTTATTTATACTATTTTTTATCAAATCAAACATTTAGTGCTTTGAAAAACTTGGTAGCTGCCTAGACCAAAGCACTATTTTATAGTTTCTCTCTTTCTTCCCATTTTAAAATTTTAATCATCATATTGCGATTGAGTCAATAAGACATTGAGAGGGTTGTTGAGTTTCATGAGTAAAAACAAAACAACTATGGACACTGATTGGTTACCAAGAAAGCAATAGAAAATAGAAAGAGAAAAGAGGGAGAAATCTAGTGGTAGTGTACCAGTCTATATGTGAAATTTATATTTTAATAAATGTGACTATATGGTATCACTCAGTACTGGTCAGGTGGCAATTTTTTTAATATTTGTTTGGTAAGAAATGCTTCCTTTCCCATAATGTTTAAATTTCCCAAATTACCTTTTTTCAAAAGGATATCCAATTACCCCATGACCTTGGTAATGCCATTTTCAACATTGGCTCTGAATTTCTTGAGTTTGGAAATTAAATTAAACAATATGAAGATGCATGCACACCTTACTATCAGCATGACGCATGATCTTTATCGATTGATGATCAAAAAAGAAGAATTTTTTTTTAAACAATCATTTTTTTATTTGATTGAAGAAAACTTACAACGTTCAGTAGTCCCTCAAATTTTAATACGATGTTGTGAATGATTTGACATATATTCTTTCAAATAAATGAATCAAGTGAATCAGGAATTGAGATGAGAGAGAGAGACATAGAACAAACCAGCTAGTTTGGGGAGAGACCTCCAATTGTCATGGCCATTCTTCTGAATAAAAGCTATGAGCCTCAAGTCCTCAGCAGGACTCCAAGGACCTCTCTTCACCTTTGTTTTGTCACAACATGGAGCTCTTCCTTTTCCCATCACAGTATATATGCTTCTTCTTCTTCTTCTTCTCAATCTCTCTCTCTCAGTGTGCTAAAATATGTTATAGATTTGTTAATTAATGTCTCAAAATCATGTATATATAGAGAGAGAAAGAGAAAGAGAAGAGGACAAGAGCAGTGTCCAACAAGGGCCATGCCATGATGTGTTATTGACCAATACTGGCCATGCATGTAATAAATACTAACAGAGCTAAAAAGGGTTAAATATCTATATATACTTACCTTATTTTAAATAAATTGAATTTGCTCTATGTATCATCAAATTCTTACAACCTGTTAAGTGACCTTAATCTCCCCCACTTATCCAAGTATCATTCTTGATTAAGTAAATTATTTTTGGTAAAAAGTACACAAATTATATGTTATTTTAGTCAAACATGAGGAATATTATGGCCCTTGATTTTGGAGCAAAATATGACATCATTGACCATCAGATTGTTGTCATTAACTCTCCAAGTCTTGTGTCCAAGTGGAACTTAATATATATTTCTTTAATTAGACATTTCCTACCATGCCAAGTTTGATGCTTTTTCTAAATTATTATTTCAGTTCAATACACATATACTCAATCATTTACATGTATTTTCACACTGATTTAATTTCATTGGTAATGAATTTTAGCATGTATGCAACCTGTAAATAAATCAAATACATTTGTTGTTCAAAAAAAAAACCAAATACATATAACTTAAAATCCACCATATACGAAGTAAAATAAGAGAAATGATATTAATAAACACCAATAATATATTAAAATTTTGTTAACTGACCTCTCCACAAGTAGTGTGAGACCTAAACTATTGTGGTGATAATAAAATTAATAATTAGAATCATAATGAATCACATGTACTCAGTAATGGTGTGCCTCAAACCGGCCGCTGAGATGTCCTTAAAGACATATTTTTTTAATTAGTTAGAAAAAAGTATAGTTAGATATTATATGAAATACATTCAATATTATATTTATAATAAAATAATTTATTTCATCATACTCAATTAAAATATGACATATTTCTCACATATCTCAATTCACAATATCAAGCTTGAAAATATTATGAAAAGAACATAATATCATCAAATGTTTTGGCATAAAACTTTACTATTATGTTTTAAACACTTTTACACCGTATTAACAAAATCACATAATTGTTGAGCTCGAAGACACCTTGGCCTTTGCAGATGAGTACCTCATAAGAAAGTCAATACATATATTAGAGTCGACAAATTAAAAATAAAATCATATTCAATTTTAAGTTTAATATATATATAAATTCTTTTTATGCTTCGTAATATTTTGATGCAAAACTTGAACTCACGTGTAAAATAATCCCACAATATTAGTGTTAGATATTAATGAATTATCTTCATGTACCTAGGTTTCACCTCTTTGGTCCTTTGTTTTTTTATTGCTCCATTCGTACTTAAATATCTCTAAAGTACCAACAAGTACTTGTGTTTTTACCTAAGTTAGTTGCCGATTTTGACTGGTTTGAGAAGAGATATGATTGAATATTCTTGCAATTGTAGGTAGGACCAAACAATCGGTTGGAAAGTTGTTTTTGTGATATCTTTTCTTGGCCTTGGTAACCTACATTCCATCGCAATCGAAGAAACAATGCATACAAAAACGTATGTGAAAGGTACATGCAACCTACCTAGCTATTGTCAAATAGGAATTGTAAAATCAAAATTAAGTTGATCTTCAAATTCAGCTTATCTGTGATAATTATTGAATTATAGAAATGAAAAATATGTATCATTTAGACATTTACCACTTGACACAAGTATGGTAAGCGATTCTATATAGGATCCACCCTTGTACATGGTCAAAATGTCCATCTATGTTCAATGCAAAATTTCCCATGATATGAACAAATATAAGTTGATTTTTTCCTAATTTCACTTGTATCATCGAAAGTGACGGATCTAAAAATTATTTTATGGGGGGCAAAATTTCATACTAGAAAAATATTAAATAAATAAGTTAAATACTACTACATACATGGTAAGTCAGAATTTGCACCTGGAAACATCAAAAATGACGGAGTTGTTATTTGAACATTGAACTAAAAAACTCTATTTGTGGAAGGGGGTCGATTTGCACTCATTCAACTATTGTTTTGTCACACTTAGCTCTAACGAGATTATATCTAACATAATTATCAATAATATATAGACAAAAACTTTTTGCTTCAAAGTAGTTGATTTTCTGATTCCCTTCGATTTGATATTTACCATATGGGTTCGAAACTTCTTGCTTCAATATTACCTCAAAATTTACGTTAGATTTAATCCAATTAAAGCTAAGTGTAACAAAATAATAGTTGGGTGAGTGCAAAATCGAGTTTTTTAGTTCATGATAGTACTGTAAGAATGATCGATAATTGAGTGTACTGATATGTAATTACTCGTTTATTAATTTATAGAGCGGGGACAATATAAAATTGATGTGCAGTGATATCATGCTCGTGGTATGCACGTGGCAGCGTGTGTAATAAGGTAGCACCAACCAGAGAAACCAAGTCTAATTGTTTAGGCCACCCTCCCTAGTTGGCTCCATTTCAATAATAATGACACTGCACCAACATCTAAATTAACACTCAATTCTTTTTCTTTTTTTGATTCCAAACAACATACCCTGCCCCATGCAATCCAAGGGAAGACTAAACTAAGTCTACCAAAGTCCATCCACATGAAAATGACAATTAACATATTAAAAACATTAATTTCATAATTTAGTATTAAAATGAAATCCAAACTCTTTATTTTTCTCATTAAATGATGATTTTATTGATGAAATCAGAAGAAGCTCACGATAAGAGAACAAAAACCAGCCAAAATACATTAATATCATCACGTGAAAGTTACAACAGTAACATATACATAATGTGAAAAAATTGAAGATGAAGAAAAGAGTGAAATAAGATATTGGTGTAACACTAAAAGATAGAACTGTTTGAAAACATTTTCTTTGGTTTTATTTCATTTTTAAGACTACATTGGTAGTGGTAATCAAGCATTCGCTTGTTTGATGGTTACCTAATCTCTTGACAACCTTTTCTGTTTGGTTAGTACACTCACTAACCTTTGAAGACTATCTAACCTTTATTTTCTTTATTTAAATACTAAGCAAGTTCAATAAGAAAGAAAATTATATAGCATATATGACTTGTGATCGACCCGATGACTTATACCATAAGTAAGCCCATTTTACTTAAGAATTCAAGGTGATAGGTGGAGCTTCATATTATTCTTTAAATTGAGAAATAGATTCACATCCTTCAAATATTGTATTCTAACAGGTTATAACTATACTAACCGAGAATAGTGAATTTTTTAAAAAAAAATAAACAATGGTTTTTGCCAAATTTTGGACCAAAATTGACATTTTCATATAATTCTTTGATCAATATATGGCTTTAAGTATCAATGTTTGCTTGACTAATTGGTTAAATACTTGAACTTGGGTCCAAGGGACTTGGGTTCAAGTCACGCAACGGTATTTACATATTCTACCTTTATCTTCCAACCTATGTTGAACATCTTCCTCAACCTTTGTTGGGTTTTTCTCTCGGTGGGAGTCAATTAACAATATTGTGTTCTCTTTTATATAAGGGTGTGTCTTAAACCCATTATTAATATAATAATCTTGCCCATAAAAATATACATACTTTGAATCAAATATCCGCCATGACTCCTTCTTGTTAGGCCATTACACTAAAACTGAATCGTGACCCAACCAACTACAATCAACGGGTCGGCACATAGTGACCGGTGTGGTTTGTTTTTCCGATTGGGGCGGTTTCCGGGTAAAAATCGACCACCCTAGATAGCAATGTGGCATGCCATCTGCTAAGTCAACTGATCATATATGTCACTATGGTAGCAAATTGGTCATCATAATGCTGCATTTGTTGCTTAGGTCATTTTTGAGCTCAAATTGAAGACCTTTTGTGACAGTGAAAGGACTCAGTGTGTATCTTATGGCTAATTGGTGTATATTGTACCTTCTACTTGAGAGTGAACCTTGTTTTATTAGAATCTGCAAATTCCAATGATGCCAAGCTGAGAGTGAGCAATATCAGAGCATGCTTCACGGCTTTATTTCTTGTCAATGGGTCTTCAAATTAAGAGATATTTTACTAAGCTTCTAAGTTTTGTTTTTGAATCGAAGCATTTCATTCCTTCATACAAATTGGGTGGGACAATCTTTGCACCCATAAATTATACAATATAAGTATAAAGTAAAGTCACGGCCTCCACCTCCACTAGATGGAGAAATCCCGTGATTCCACTACAGAACGCAAGCTTTCTCGATAAACACTAAGAACACAACAGTGCTGTAAATAGCGTCCGTCACGGCTCCGAAAACCACACGGGCGCCACGCCGTGGTGCCATAGCGCTTTGACCGTTTTGAGCCGCCTTTGTACTGATTTTAGCTAATTTTGGACCAATTTGAGCTGGTTCTGTTCAAACTAATTAACTTTTTTTAGAAAAGTTGAAAATATTATAACTCGTATCATTATATGTATTTTTTTATTACATATGTAAATAAATTTATATTAAAAAAATAAATACACAAAAATGCAAATCCGCTATGGCCCCGAAGGTCCATGTCCGCCATCATAATGTTGTACGACATCTACAACCTTGCAACACAAACAACTAATAAACAGACAAACAAACACAAACAATTCTGTATATCGTACTAAGATTCGAACCCTGAACCTGATTCTTAAAAACCTGTTTTTATTAGTATCTAAGTGCTAATAAAATGTTTTGCATTGATAGGATTGAAGACAATTTTGATGAATAGAAATGTGATTTGAAATCCTAATTTCATGGATTCACATTTGAACTATCAATATTGCTTTTATTTGGATTTCAAATCCTAATCATTTAAATTTCAAGATGTCAAGTTTTAAGTAAGAGAAATTGCAAAAGATAGGGGTGAACTATTCAATATTTGCAAAAGATATATTTATGAAATTATTATTTTTCGGAAAAATGTGTAATTTTGTATAAAAATAACAAAAATACTCTTAAAATTAAGAAAATTAAACTTTAATTCGTCGGTTTTTCTCTTTTTCGACTGAATATCATTGGATGTGGCTTGCTAACAGGAATGAAAAGGGAGAGTCAGACCAGCTCGGAAGAAGAGAAAAATAGACGAGCTCGAGTTAGAAATATATGTTTAAATTTTAAATTATTTTAATTTTATAGTTATTTTTTGTCCCTTTATGTACAAAAAAAATGAATAATTCAAACCTACTTTTTACAATTTACCCTTTCACTAAATATAAGAAAAAACTAATAACACCATTAATTGATATTCAATTGTTTAATGAACTCTCCAAAATAATAGTTGTGTTCAGTCCCAAATCGGGATAATGTGTTATATTAACAATTCACTAAAATTTTAAGATGATACATTTCTTAATACTTATCTAAACCCATGTAAAATATAGATTAATGATTCATTATAATGTATATACTACATAATACAATGTGATTGCCTCTTTAATAGTCCCATTTCGCGAAGGGCACTATCTTATAAGTTTCATCATCATCTTCGTCACTCATTGTTAGTTCCCCTAACACTATCAACAATTTCTTCATTGGTCGAAACCTATTCAATTCAATTACATTTTCTTTTGGATAGTTGAGGACATATTCGACATCCATTGCATACTATTCGATCAAATTTGTAGTTCTTGAGCACTTTTACCATCTAATTGCTTATCAGAGTTGTCAAAAGTCATGTTAAATGTTGATAGATACTTACAATGACGAAGGCGATTCACAAATCACAATTGTATTAGCACGAAAATCCATTAGTTCCTTAGTTCGTAAGCCTCCACAAAACTTCTATAAAATCGACAACAATAGTACCTTAAAAGCTCGTATAATCCCCATGTCCCAGGGTTTAGTTTTTGAAGTTGTGTTTGATGGCAGAAAAATAGTTCAACATTTCACAATCTTCAACAATGTTTGGATGTGCAAGGAAATTATTTAAGAATCAAAAAGAATTTTTCTTGTAACCATTTTTTGACAAGTTAGCAAACATATTCTTCAAATAATGCCCCAATTGTCAAGGCTCGTTCATTAGCATATGGATAGAGATAGTTAACCATTACTATGATTCTATACATATCTAAGTCAATTCATACCCCAATTGTCAAGTTAGCAAACATATTCTTCAAATAATGCCCCAATTGTCAAGGCTCGTTCATTAGCATATGGATAGAGATACTTAACCATTACTATGATTCTATACATATCTAAGTCAATTCATACCCAACAAACAAACCAATTGATAAAACAAGTTCTCAGTGGGAAAATATGAAATTGACATTGAGCCAACTAACCAGAACAAATCTATTGACAGATCTTTCAGCAGGAGTTTATCCATAACATCACATAGGAATAAGTGTGCCCGGCATTATGTATTAAAGCTTAAACAAGTTGCGTCTCTTAATGTGAGGATAGTGAACTCAGTGACTCATGCCACCTCTCAATGCAAGCACAAGATGGAGAACAGAGCCACCTTCAATGTTGTACTCCTTGGCCGTTTTGTCATCTCCAAGCTGCTTGCCCGCATAAATCAACCTGTAACGATGACAAACGCTTACAGATTAGATACTCACGTTCTAAGCAGACTCACTCTATGAAATATATTACTACCCTAATCATGTACAGCACCCATCACCGGATACAAGCTTTGCAAGACGGACTAATTCAAATGACATGAAAAAGTGTGCAAAACATCAAGATAAAAGCCACTTGGAAGGGAGACATACGACAATAAAAGACCAATAGATATTTAGGAGGACGTGAACCACATGAAGCAATAATAAGAATAGACAAATATAATGGAGTCACATGCACATGCTACAAGCAATCAAGGATGCCATAAAACCAAATTATAATTGAAAATTAACACCATTGAAGAATGAAATAGAGAGCATGTGTAAGGCATATACACTATATAATAAGTAAGATTGATATTTATTTAAGGTGCCGTTGAAATTGAAAAAATTATTATGTCAAATAGTTAAATGAAGAACTAGATATAAGCACCTCTGTTGGACAGGGGGAATGCCTTCCTTTTCCTCAACTCTTTCCTTGATGCGATTGATGGTGTCAGTTGGCTCAATGTCAATTTCAATTTCCTTCCCGGTAAGAGTCTTCACCTTGATCATAGTTCCACCCCTGAGCCTCAAAACCAAGTGAAGGGTTGACTCCTTCTGAATGTTATAGTCAGCAAGAGTCCGACCATCTTCCAGTTGCTTACCCGCAAAAATCAACCTCTGCTGATCGGGGGGAATACCCTCTTTGTCCTGGAAAACAAAGATCCATTTTTTAATTTAAACATGAAAGCCACAACACAGACAAGAATTATACCGAATTATCCTCAACCTGTCACCGAAAATATCTAGACACATTACCAGCTACAAGTGTCACTATTGCATATTTGCATGATATTTTAATACACATCACTATCATCAAAAACTTAAACCATCACCTCCAAAAATAATGGAAACTTAAACCCCAGTTCCATGTGAGGTCCCCAGTAAGTTTTACAATCAATTCCTCAATTCTAATTGGTATATGTTAACAGATATTTCTCACAAACCACAGTAGGTGAACATGCATGGAAGAGGTAACAGATTATTTATGAATACATCCAACTTATATTGAGGTTCTTATGTGATTCAAAAACATTGAGGTTCTTATGTCCTGACTAAAATATCCAACTACAGGACATTATACACCAGAACCAAAACCTAAGACTCGCAATTGATTACATCAACCACACAAAAAATCCGGTACACATACAGTAATTTTAATCAACCAATATGTATTGTTGTACTATACATAAATCAGAAAGCCTGCATCAACCAACAAAACAACCTAGCAAATCCACAAACCATTAAACAGAGAATCAAGACAAAAAAACTATTGACCACATCATGAAGTTGTGGCAAGCAGCAAAGTATAAAATCCACAAATATTGGATACATAACAGAAATCGAGCATTAAAAACCCTAACATTTCGTCCATCCAAGCACACAAAGTAGCTACTCACTATAAAAATCTCTCCTTTCCCTCAAAACAAACAAACCCACAACGAAAATCGAACAATTAAGCAAAAACTAACCGGAAGGAAATAGAAAGAAACAAAAAAACGAAGAAACGAACCTGAATCTTGGCCTTGACATTGTCGATGGTGTCACTGCTCTCGACTTCGAGTGTGATAGTCTTTCCGGTTAGGGTTTTCACGAAGATCTGCATATTTCTCTCCTCTTTCTCAGGATCGACCCAGAGAGAATATTTCAAGTCGGCGGGTCTGCAGAGAAAAGAGGAATTGAGAATCTGTGCTTCTCTGCTTCAATTTTTCTTTTTAATTGGAGATATATATATAGCCACCCACCTTATACTTGTTGGAGATGGAATTGGAAAGGTTCTTTTGGATTCTAAGATATCATCAACTTTTTAATTTGTAGCTTTATTTTTTCTCAATTTGCTTTTAAAAATCCCAAGAGAAATATAAAATCAATACAATTTGAATAAGGTACTGGTGATGTCAGAGGCCCAATTTCAATATGGGCTCCAAATGGCAAAATTGAGCCCTATTTTTAAGTCGACAATCAAGCTCAATTTATTGGCATCCTTAATTTATAGAGATAGTTACAGTTGGGTATATACGGATAAATTACTTTCTACTTCTAAATACGTATAAATTATTTTTTTTTCTAATTTTGTTGGTCCAGGTGTTTTTATTTTTTGACTAACAATAGCTGGGATCAAAGTACAGGTCTGTCCTACCGTCTGTTCTTTCGACTATCCGCCATAATGCCGAGTTAATTGCTTAATATTATTCGCGTTTTCCGTCAAAATAATAATAACAATTTGTCATATGTTACTAATACGGTAAGTTTTTTTCAGATAAAGTATTTAGTTAGTGTATAATTATCCCTTAATTAAATGCTTATACTCTTACCATGAAAGCTTTAAGCCCGTAGGGGTGTTCAAATTTGGTGTACTGAACCGAACACCAACAAACCGAACCGTTTCGATCTGGAACCATCGATTCCAATTCGGTTAATAGGTTAACCAATAATCATTTTTAAGAAAAAACTAAACTGTAAATAACCACAATTAAGCCCATAGGGTGTTCAAATTTGGTTTACCAAACCGAACGCCAACAAATCCTCCGTATGTGAGTAGCATGTTGGTACTTACAAAGTTGGGTCTCGGAGCTGATGTGCAAATGTTTTATATTTTTGTAGAGAAAGGCCCAATTTTAGGCCCAATACTCAACTAAAAGCCTAAAGCCCTGTAGGGCACCTAAAGCAAAAAAGAAGGAAAAGCAAGCAATGCTTGGTTGCTGTGTTGCTGCTCTGAGTGCTGCTTAAGGAAGAAAAGAGTAAGGAGAAGAAACAAGTTGCCATCAAGCTTTTGGTAAAGCATGGTTTTGGAGGATATCCAGCTTTTGGTGAAGAATGTTTGAGGTAATTGCTACAGCTTGTATATTTGTGTAAGCTCTTGTGGTATTGGCAGAGAACTCATTTATATAGATTTATAATAGAATAAATCTTGGATGATTGAGACAAATCTTGTAAGAGTAGGGTTGAACAAAAGAGTTGATTTTAAGGGATTGTAAACATCTTGGTTATGACAAATTTGTGAATTGCATAAGTTCTTGGTTATAACATTTTGGGCATTTGCTGATTAAGAATTGATTGTCTCTTGGGTGGTTAGGTTTTACAAGGTAAAGTGGTTAAAGTTTGGACCTTTATGTATCCAACAATTGGTATAGAGTTCCTGCTGAGAATTGGATGGTGAAATAGGTGCTTGGATTGGTGTCTTGTGTGGTGCATGTGGTGCTCAACAAAATTTATAAGAGTGACTATTTTGTGTAACAAGTGGTGATGGAGAAATTCAATGGAATGAATGATTTTTCCTACTGGAGGAAACGAATGAAAATTTGCTAATCTTACAAAATTTGCACAAGGCTTTGGAGGGTAAAGAAAAGAAGCACAAAGATATGTCAGATGAGGATTGAGAAAAGCTAGATCTTAAAGCACGAGCGTCTATCATTCTTTGTCTTGAAAGAGATGTTGCTTTCTTGGTTAATAATGTGATAACAGCCGTGGTAGTGTGGTTAAAGTTAGAGGCAAACTTCATGAAGAAGACTCGAACTAATCGGCTCTATTTGAAATCCAAATTATATACTTGTAAGATGGCGGAAGGTGCTTCAATCCGGGAACATATCAACAAGTTTGATAGATGCATATCGGACTTGAAAGACATTGATGTGGAGGTCGAAGATGAAAATCAAGCCCTTTTACTACTTTTTTCATTGCCGAAGACTTACCAAAATATTGTTCAAACATTGTTTGCGGGAGACTGTTACAATGAATGAGACTAGAACTTTACTTCTAGCGGCTGATCTTCAGAAGATTGCAACTAGTGGTGGTAGAAAGGGCAAGCACAAGAGTTGTTTATAAGATGCAGATACAATGAGTGGTGGAACACGAAGAGAAAAATTTAAGGAAAATTGTAGAACTCTTGAAGAATGCAAGCAAAAAAGGGCAAAAACCAAAGAAATCAAGAAAATGTTAATGTGTAATCATGTACATTGAGCCATGAGAAATTTCAAGAACTTTTGCAATGCTTATGTCTATTATATTCAATTCAGTCTATTATGCATTTGGTTGATTGAAGTGCTCATTCAGTTTATTATTTCCATGGATTTTAGAATTATAGCTTAATCCAAGGATTAATTATAATTATGTTTATGAAGATTGACACAAGTTTCAGTACTTCCTATGACATGTGATGTGAAGATTGTCAGATTTTTGGACCACAGATATTCGTGGCAGCATGTTCCAAACATGGGACAGCTAAACCATATGCACATGAAAGATAACAAACACCAAAACTTGTCCTAATCATTGAACCAAAGTAATTAATTTCTGGGAAATTAATGACAAACTCAAAATGGGATCCAATGAAACCTCTGCATGTGATTAACGAAGCCATTCATTTCCAATATTTAACTGCTTCCCAGTAAACAATTGGAGACTGAATCGAAAATATATATATATATATATATATATAATTGACTAAACATATGTAGACTCCATAATCATTTGAGAAACAAAACATAACAAGTGATATGGGTTTGAGTCTCAAGTGAATTGAGTAAAAAAAGTTTGTTACTTACACTTGCTTATGCAACTAGTTAATTAGGTGAATTAGAGTTCAAGTGACATGAGTTCGATATGTTAGGTTTCTCAAAATTAATCATTGAAATAATCATATATGTTGGAGAATATATTCATGGGTTGTGTTGTATATGATCATATACATGGGCAAGGTGTGCACAGCTTTCATATTCTTCAGTTGATTGGCTGTTTATTTTTGTCCTTGTTAAGATTCCTTCTATATTTTTTTCCTTATCTCTTGCATACATTAATTAATTGGCTGATTGATTTCATTTTGGCATAAGCCAGCTTATAGTAATGTGAATTTCTTCAAAAGCATTTTCTGATTTACTCCATTAACTTTACAGCTTTCAAACATCATATCAAATCCAGATTACATGTGCTGGTTCAAATCATTTTTCTAGCATTTTGTTGGATTTTTGGACACTCTTTTTTATCACCAATTAAACATTATTATAATAGATATGAAGAGATTTGAAAAAGACTCTTGGTCATAAAATAATATTTACATCTCTTACTCTAACCATTATTTAATATTTTTTAGAGGTTCAAATTAATTGTAATAGATAGTTGAAACACAATTAAAAAAACCTAGTCTCTTGTCCCAAATCTCTAATTATACTTGTTTGTCACTCCTTTACCTATTATCTAGACGTCGGCTTAACCCACAACTCGATCGATCATAATGATATTTTTTTAATGATTACATCATATTCTTGTTAAGTTAGACCACAAAAATCTCTTTATTCCATGCACCCACCATAAGATTTGAACCCACCATTCTCTGTAACAATTTTCCTCAACCGTTAGTGTTTTTTTGGGAACATCACAATGATTAATATTGTGTGAATAAATACAAATAGCGAGTATTAATATTTAATATTATGAATAATTGCATTTAGGTATATCCAAGCAAATACATTTTGCACATAAATACATCAAACATATTTGTATCATGTCAGCTCACTTAAAATTTATGTTTTTCAACGTTTCTAACATGTTGGTGGTTTCGTCTCTGACCAGCTTATACGATGGTAAAATTGACGAGAAAGAAGATGAATTTTAGAAAATTATTGTAAATATGTATTGATATGCAAAAGTATGTATTTTGGGTTATATAGTAAGAAAAAAAAATTGAGTCTACTTATTTACAAAACATATTTGTTTAATAGAGTATACTTAATTACAATTGTACCTTAGTAGTACACGCATATATTTAAAAGTAAGCTAAAACATAGTAGGTGGAGAAGATGGCTGGGGCTTGAATAATGAACAGTGTTGCTGTCCACATTGGGTTTAGGTGAGAGCTTGATCTTATCTAACTATTAAACTCATAAACTCTTACATAATCTTAATCATATTTTTAATTTATCTTTTACCTCCAACTATCAATCTAATTATATAGTCCCTTCTTCCTCCGTTTTTAGTGTTGGTAATGGTGGCTACTTATTAATCTCAAAATAATTATTTTTCATGTATTACTAAAACATGCTGAGTTCAAAATTCTCATCTCCAATCCAAAGGCCTCAAAACTCCAAAAAAAAATGTTGAGGCTCATCCCCATCTCATTTCAATCCACATACTTCAAAGCTATAATCTATCATCAAATCAATTACCTTTTATTATTTTATTTAATTAGTCTAATTTTAATTGTTAATATACTGTGACAATGAATAAAATATTTTGAAATTGTCGAATAAATTATAAATTATAATTTCTAATCAATTTAATTAAAATGAATTTCAAATATTTAATTATTTTTTTAAAAATATTTCAAATAGATTTAGTTAAAATATATTTCAAATATTTTAATTATTTTTAATAAACTCAATTAAAATGATTTCAAATAATATATTTTAATTTCTAATAAATATAAAAGAATTTC
>JAYMTP010002862.1:0-18444 GCA_036897365.1 Geranium brycei
ATTATTAATACTTAACATTTTGTCATTTTTAGCGGCTATACTTTCTTTTGCCTATAAGTAAATATAGTTTAGATTGTTATGTTGGGATTTGTTTTCCTGTAAGTAATTTTCTACAATTTTGAGTTATGCTCTCATGCCAAAAATTACAATTAATTCGGAGAAATTTTGGGGATTGGGAATTCCCCGTCCCCGTCGGGGAGGGTTTCGGGGCGGGGGAAATGGGTAAAAAACGGGGAATGGGGCAGGGACGGGGCAATGTGCTCAAAATCGGGACGGGGATGGAATTATATAATCCGCCCCGAACCCGCCCCATTGCCATCCCTATACTCAACCAATACATCAATACATTACACAAATGTCTCCCGAGCTCTTGAAATTTGCCTTCCCCCGTCGTACAAGTTACTCAGGCACGAAGTCGTCGACTTGTTTAGGAATAGTGCACAAATATGAATTTTGAGTGGGTTAATAATAAGGTAAAAAAAGATTGGGTATACCTGAAGGCACACGCTAGAATAGGATGCATAAATGCACTGGTAGCATGTTCAAGACACTTTCTCACCCACTACAGATCTCATGTTA
This sequence comes from Geranium brycei, assembly GCA_036897365.1. NCBI lineage: Eukaryota > Viridiplantae > Streptophyta > Magnoliopsida > Geraniales > Geraniaceae > Geranium > Geranium brycei. The sequence goes on from JAYMTP010002862.1 coordinate 580, forward strand.
CCCTCCTCGTAAACCCAAATTTCATAGACCCGTAAAGTACGAAAATATCATTTATTTGACCATTACCAGTTTGAATAGCTCCAAATAATCCCGGAGAGTTTATATAAGTATTAGACTTATGATCTGATACACTTAGTATTTTTTTATTAGCAACAAGTGTAACATGTATATTATAAACTTTTTTTATCGATCATTATCCTCTCTCCTCAGTAAGATCCGGTTCTTCCTACTTTCGAGTTCACATAGAAAATACTAATCTGCATTTTGTATTGAACCTTTGAAGTTTGGCTTTCATGATTGTTCCACCTTATCCTTGAAAGGGATAGATTAAACTAGTTCTTCATCTTCTTGTCTGTTTTTGACATGGAAATAAAACAATATGATACTACATACAGAGTGCCGGAGCTGATGTTTTGGCATATACCAAGTAAAGCATATGAGAAGGTGGCTCCAAAGTCAGGAATCCACAAGCCTTGTGTAGGCTCCATCAACAAGGAGAGAGTGGCCGCCCAAGAAGCTGAAATGGGCATCATCGACCTTCTCGTTAACAGATCTTCGGTCAAGGTGCGTGTAAAAGCATATTCATAACTATATACCACAAAATGTCTTTTCCTTTATGAAAACAATGATCACATTCACCCGATCTTCAAATTTCAATAACAATGTCGTCAACATAGAGATTGGAACAAACTACCTTATTTTTACGACATATATAAGGTCTCTACTAATTCATCCTCGGCTTTTGGTAAAACCCTATGACTATGAGGGTTGAAGGACTAATATACATCACTTCTAGTTTCATTATGGGAGAAATGACCTTTCCTAACGCACAAATTTTGGGCATAGTTGGGTATGACATGTTACCAGACACACTTTGATCAATGTCTCGTTGGGTATAATCAGACGCGTCGTAACTGACGCATGCATGTCAATGATTTACTACCGACGCATTATAAACTTATCCTGACATACCTCGTGCATTGAGAATAGTGTTTTCCACCAGTGTTTTGGGATATTTGAGCTAATTAAGAAGTGGGATCTGTTCCAATTGGTGTATTATTAATGTTCAACCTATATTCAAATTAGGAATCTCTACCTATTAACTTATGTATCTATGCGGGTCGGACTTGATCCACACCCCACACCCCACGACCAAAAACTCATCTATGCTGTTAAATTACCCAAAATTTGTTTTAATAATATGAATACTCTCAATTGGTATGACGTGAGTTTTGATGACACCCTCACGGGCAAGCCGAATTGAGAATATCCATGTGGAGTTTGGAATAAGATGACATATAGACGAAAAAACTATCAAGTTTAATACTAATAGCGTGTTGAAACATAATTAATTTAAAAGCTCAGACTAATAGATGAAAGTCTTGTTTGTGCTATTAAATGTGATTGTCATTTACATTTTTCGAGATGAGTGAAATGTTTTGCATGCATGGTGTGGGCAGGCAGTGTATGTAGGGCACAACCATGGACTTGACTGGTGCTGTCCCTACGAGAGGCTCTGGTTATGCTACGCAAGGCACACCGGCCATGGCGGTTATGGAAGTTGGGCTAAAGGTGCCAGAATCTTGGAGATCACAGACAAGCCCTTCAGTATCAGGTCATGGATAAGGATGGAAGATGGCCATGTCCACAGTGAAGTCACCTTATCTTGACCTCCCAATTCCTTCAACTGTCCTAAAATCATGAGCCTCAATTATAGTTTAGGTTGGAATGAATGTAACATGTTTCTTGCTATTATGTGTCTTAACCTTTTAAGATTCTTGTATGATTATGGTTCATCCATTTTAGCTCAACTTCATCTAAACAGCTCAAAAAGGCTTACATATATTGTATATCATTTGGACAACTCATTGCACTGCCCATTCTGGTTGATCAAAGAAGCTTTGAAACAGCTCAAAAGGGTCTTTCAATGGGCCACAAATGGGGCAGGCCAAGAAGAAAGCCCTGATTTCATGCACACATTACCAAAATTGGGCAAAAATGTCCACATTCCATGACCAATCCCACCTCGTCATTTTATTAATTTATCCTAAAGAAGAGGGTCACACATGATAAACCCATTAATTTAAGTATAAAACACCTAACACAAAACCAAAACGACACCGACACAAATTGGACCAAAATGGTATGAAGCTCATTTTAAGAATTGCAGTATATTCTAGTTTAATAATCTAAACATGCTTTATTTTTTCAACATATTAAGATTAACAATTTCAAAAAGGGTCGATGTTCTACCGGTTAATGAGGACGGATTGTAAATTCGTTGGCAATATGTTTACGATGAACTCAAATTATCGAATTTCAAGTAAACCAAGTATATTTTTACGTGACAGTGAAGATTTTGGAATTCATAGGATAGTGGGTATTCACACTTCTTTTGCCCTCGACATTATTTTGGTCTTCTCTTTTGAAGTAGAATTGATGATTGTTTTGCTATTGATAAGGCCGAAGAGTTGCACTAAGAGAAATTATGGATGAATGTGATTGTAGTAGCTATGTAGTTACCTTTTTCAAGCTAGATCACTTTCAAGTCCCTAGAGATTAAGAGTTCAGTGAAGTGGTTTCATATCTTTCTTTTAAGTCTATATATTTTACAGTTACTCATATATATATAGAATGCAACAGAGCGACTGATGCTCTTGCCAATTATGAGGAGAATTTTCGTTTATGTTACATTTTCTCTTTTTATAGATTATTTTGTAAAAAAAAATACTTTTATTAGTAATATTTCCCACCTCTTTTCTTGCTTTATATTTCTTGAGTGTCACTTTAATTGAGATTTAAGGGGGCTACGCTTTCACCTCTATCTTTTACTAAAAAACATCTTTACATGAGAAATTCACATATTATATTGTGATTCACATGCACATTATTAGGAGCCAAATCAGCAATAAAGCACAAAATGAGGTTGGTAGACAAGATATGCTGAATTTTTCACAGATTACAAATCTGAATTGTGGAAGATGAGACATTTGAAGCGGTCAGAGGCAGATTCTGAGAGTGACAGTTGGAAAGAAGAGAGAGAAAAGGAGAGAGAGAGAGGAGCCATTGGTGAAGGTGAAACTGAAAGCAGTTGGTGCTCTTAAGTCATCATATCAGTGGTGCCAAAGTTGAGGAGTGTTTGCTCCTAAGTCTTTTGGCAATAAGCCACAAGCACACCATTGCTATTAATTTCTTATAATTATCTTCTGGGTATGTTTCTTTCTGGCTACACTCTTCTTCTGACCAAAACTGATCCCAAAACCCTGAATTGTTGGCTTCTCATCACCAATTTGAGAGAGACCCATATGGGTTTTGACCAGTTGGTGGTGATTTGGATGGTTTTCTGGGTGATTCCAGGATTATAAAATTGTGGGTCTTTTGAAAATTACAATTTTTGTTTGATTTGTTCAGGTTTGTTGTGAAATTCTGAGAATTAATGGGTTTTATTTGTCTGAATTATGGTTTTACTGAAATGGTGCTTTGGCTTCTTCTATTTTTGGGTTCTTGTTGGTGCACTTTATGTGTTTGATAAAATGACAAAATCCAAAATTTTCTGATTTTGTGATGGGTACTTTGTTGAACATGTCAACAGATAGTTTTGGATTGCACTCATTAATGCCAATTGTAAAAAATAGAGATTGTAATGATTTGAAACTCATGGTTGTTTGTTTGTACTTAAAGAACATGAATTCCCAGATTGAATGATTCCCCACTGAGTTGTGTCTATTGTTCAAGAGGGTGGCTCACTGATCTTTGAAGTTGATTTTTAGAGATCTGATAAATGGGTATTGATTTGTGTTCAGTGAAATGTATGCTTGAAGAAGCAAATTGGTGTTGAGTGAAAATTACATGACTAAATGAATTTTGAATGGCGAAGCAGACGTGCTTGTTTGTTTGGGTGAAGAGGATTTTCGTTTTGGGGGCGAAACAAAGAGAAGAAAAGGTTTGTTCTCAAATCTTCTAACCTTCGTGTACCTGATTTTCCATTTCTAGTTCCTCTGCAGTTTAAATCAAATGTAATGTACTTTTAGAAATCGAGAAGATGGAGATTGACGCTCGGGAGGCTTAGGGTTAAGCAGTATCCTGAGCTCTCCGCGGCTGAGAGATCGCTCAATGGATTAACACAAGATCAGAGGCGTCATGCCTTGAATGTTGCAGCCGCTACAGCGGCCGCAGCAGATGCTGCGGTTGCTGCAGCCCGAGCTGCAGCTGAAGTTGTCCGCCTCACGGGAGGCTCCAGGACTCGGTGCCTTATCCAGGAGAGGGATCCTAACACGGCTGCCACCGCGATTCAAAGTGCTTTTCGGGCTTATCTTGTGAGTCTCTAAAAGCCTTCACTCCTTTTTACTAAAATAGTGACTGTTATGATCAATTGAGCTAAGAGTGCATTTGCTTGAAACAACCCACTTCGGGAAGCTTTTAAATTCTTTTCTGAATTTGGGTTCTCTTTGCAGGCGAGGAAAGCGCTGCGAGCGTTGAAGGGATTGGTGAAGCTTCAAGCTATAGTTCGGGGTAGAGCAGTGAGGCGCAGGACGGGTCATAGAATAAGGCGTTTCCCATCAAGAGCAAGAGTGCAGTCAGAAGTCCATAGAAGGAGCGTTCCTTTTGAGTATGGACAGTGCAGAGGCGGCGAAAGGAGATTGTTCGCCAGGGAAATGAAGGTAATATGTATTTTATCAACAAGGAAGAAATTTTTGTTGTTGTGATGCATGGTTTTGTTTTGCTGAAAATGGTGATATGTGCAGCATGAGTGCAGCAGTCCAAGAAGTTGGAATTTGAGCACAATATCGAAGGAGGACATGGAAGCTAAACGGTTGAAGAAGCAAGAGGCCATCATGAAGAGAGAGCGCATGAAGCAATATTCATTTTCTCATAGGGTAATTTCCTCTTATTATATGCCTCTAGACTCTGTTTGGTTTTGCCTCTTGTAACGAGAAAGATATGTGATGCGGAAATAAATAAGTAACCGTAAAATAAGTAAATCATTACCGAATTCCAAAAATGCATTGCATTAGTGACCAATTTTATAAAAATCTTCGACTTGTCTGGCTAATTCTCAATTTATCCCTTAATCTGATTTATTTTCCGATTAATCTCCGATTAGTCCCTAGAAGGCCCTTTCTGATCCACTAATGTCAAGCGCTTTCTTACAGCACTGTGCATTACTAACCATGCATTTCTCTTGTCTAGCAGGAGATGAGAAACGGCAACACGCTGGAAGAATCTGCACTCGGGAGGGACAGCGGGAGGCCATACTGGCTAGAGCAATGGGAAGACGCGGACGTGCACAACAGCGTAGGGGGAGAGACATTAAAATCAAGCAGACACTCTAAGGTTCCCGTCAGGAACACACACAAGCAAGATTCAGAAGGATTCTTCATCCCATATTCGTTCCCGCGGATATCTTTCTCTCACGGGAAGCACAGTGCAGTTGCAGAAGAGAGTACCATGTCCAACTCTCCCGCCTTGCCAACCTACATGGCTGCAACAGAGTCGGCCAGGGCAAAGCTGAGGTCAACGAGCTCATCAAAGCATCGGCAAAGAGCTGTTGATACGCTCTCTGATCACAATCTCCGCTGTAAGCATGGCCTCTCCTTTTCTTCTTATAATAGCGACTCGCTGATGAACGCAAAATGCAATGCTTCTCAACGGATATCTGTAAGCACGAATCGCGTCTGATAAAATCAAAACATCCTTGCTTTGTTATTTCAGATTAATTGTTCACATGATTCAATAAAAAGGGCTTCAAAAGTTTTGGTTGCTAAGTTTGGATTCAGGAATGCTTGTTGAATGTCTAGTTTTTGTGAGAGTGCATTACTGGTAATAAAGAGGATAACTGTTGGAACTGTCACTTAATTCAAATTAATGCTTGCCTTGTGTCTCAGGTAACCTGTACCAACAAGTGCACCTGCTATTTACATCAAGTTAATGAATTAATGTCTGACTTGTGTCTCAAGTAATCAGTATGAACAAGTTTTGTTCCATATAAAAACACCCTCATGTGATTTATTGCAGCACACTCATGTATCAAAAATACAAAGAGCATACTGAACATTTTGTAGAGACAAGACAAATTTAATGCATCGAAAGTTTGTCTTTTACACGAAGAATGTTATAAATATTTCATGGCACGGACAAGTTAACATCGTGAGTCTTAAGGGTTAGGACAGTCCCTAAACCTTACAACGACTCGATCCTGGTTAACTTTGTCGCTCGAGTAGCTGTCGTCTTAAAAAGAGGACCATGTTGTTGAGAACATCTGAATTTTCAGCCAAATACTGCTCAGCTGCATGTTCATTACTGAAAACTTTGTCTCCTATGAGATAGCTGGTTCCTTCTTTCATGATGAGGCCATGCTCGCAAGCCAATTCGAAGATTTCGGATTCACAGCAAAACCCTCTCCCGAATTTTATCCCCAGCTCGGCCATTTTCATTTTTGCCGGTGCTAGTTTGTTCTTCACCACTTCCACACAAAGCTTCAGTCCAGTGATCTGCAACCGAAATGATAAGAACATAAACAAGAACACACAATAATAGTACGAGAAACAAGTGTTCTAAAACAACATTAGGAGCTAGTCGGGCGGAGAGGCCTTTTTGAGAATTAGTCGGGGATTAACCAGATTACAGGACTAATGGAACAAGTCGGAAATTTTTAGAACACTACTAAGTAAACGAACTCAAAATATCTTCAGGCGAAAAGGTGTGATCAAGAGAAGACCGAAAGAAAGAAATATCTCCAATCATTCAATGTTAACAAGAACAAAACGTATAGAATATTGTTAGATATGCCTTGAATCAAACCAGGACTCACTGGGATTACTCCTGGCCCGGCAGAATGTTATGCTTGTCGAAGATTTTGTCAAGACAAAGCTGGAGGTGACGATCTGGGCAGAAACTTGAGTGTCCCGACATATTAGGTTTCTTGTTTCCTTCTCTGATTGGGAAAGGTAGTAGGTAGTACTATAAATACTACAATGATGTAAACTGAAAGTATGATCGATCAGAGTATCGACCAAGAACTTGGTGATTGTACATTGTGTCCCTCTAATAAGATTCCTCTCCTCTTCCGGTGAACGCAGTTGGCGAACCACGTAAAATTCTTGGGGTTCTTATTTATTATTTTACTTCGACTGCTTGTTTGTTTGCGCATTAGATCTTTTTCCTAATGACAAGTACAAAAATATCTATAAAGTCCTCCAGATCTACATATTCGGTTCTTAATCACTTCCCATTAGCAATTTGTTATGGTTTCCAACTCATCCAGGATACAGACAGCTATAAGGATACACAACAGACCAATTGAATAGGGCTTAATTGAAAAACTACTGAAACATCGAGTTTATAAACATGTTTTGAGTTAGAGTGCCAGTTGGTTCGATTATTAAGAAGATTTACCTTATCTCCAGTCCTGAGGACACCTTTCCTTATCATTCTCAACCGCACAGCTGAATAGAATTCCAAAGCATTGCCTCCGCAGGTGACTTCTTCAGCTCGCCCAAAGCCTTTGCCTGATTTCACATTTGCTCGAATCTAAATACACCAAACAGTGTTGGATGGTTAATACTACTTAATTGCATACAAGCAAAAAATGTTGGGGAACATCAAACTCCAACCTGATTAAGAAAAATAATTATGGTTTCAGAACGGCATAGTGAGCCACTAATTTTACGAAGTGCTTGTGTCATAATTCGTTTTTGTGCATCTCGGTAGATGCCGCCAATTGGATTGTCAATTTCACATTGGGGGACAAGAGCAGCTACCTGTAAAAATCCATAATAATGATTAAAGCATATAAACAACCGAGAAGGTTGACCCGTAAAAAAAAATAAAGGTGACGCTGCACCAAAAAAATTCCACGGCAAAGAGAGGCAATATAATCCTATACGATAAAATCCGTCGCTATTGTCATTGACACTATTCACTGACATATCTGTTAGACCTTTGGAACCCTAATTTCTCACAACCTGAAATGAATATTTAAAATAATTGCCTGCTCTCATACAAGGAACTACATAAAATATACAGCACAAACGCACCTAAAGGAACAACTAATAAATGTCAAAATATAGACAAGCGTATTGCTATGGATTGACATTGGAAGCAATTGCCAACAAGGGCTTTTGTTACTTAGCACCAAATAATTAAGATGAGAGTGCAGATGGCTGATGTTCACAAATATAAGAGTAAACATTGTTCTTTTTAAACCAAAAAGATGAAGTCAATAGTCCTCTCAATGCAAAACTTAATGATGATAAGTATTAGGAAGCAAGCAAAAATAGGACTCTAATGGCCTTGAAAATTGTTCAGGGCAAAGATTCATCATTCATGTGATTGGGTGAGGGGAATCCATAACTTACACTATCAACCACGATGATATCCACGGATCCACTTTTGGCGAGTGTATCAACTATACTCAACAAATTTTCTGCAGAGTCTGGATGCGAAATAAGAAGGTTTTTGAGGTTCACATCCATTGATTCTAAAAGTGAGGAGTCTAACGCATTCTCAACATCAAGGTATGCACAATATCCTGACAAGACGATTCAGCGGGAACAGAGATGATAAGAGATTTGTCAGCCTCAAGAAATAATTATTCAAATTCAACCATATACGATTTGATATGCAAACTGCAATGCTACAGTTTCTGTTTCTGTTTCATGCATACATATCATTAGATAGCAATGGTACAATCTGTAACAGTATGTCATTAAATATGTCAACATTTTCAAGCTCAAATATCCCCTCAGATTTAGTTTTAATACCATTAACCAGACAATAGTCCATTTTCCAATTTCCAACATTTTCAAAAGGATATTTTAAGATAATTTGAAGGATTGTTTTTTTTTTTTGCCAGAAAATGCTTTGCAGCTGGCTAATTTTCCTTGGAACAGCAAACAGCTAAAAAGAAACAAGGAAACCACTCTCAGAAAACATTTTAACATGAGTATGTAAATAAACTTCAAATTGAGTTCTCAAGTAATGCATACATGACTGCAATATAAAAACTTGGACACTTTGTCCATTAGCCAGCAAACTTTATAGAATGACAAAATTATGTCATGTTTACTACTAGTATTTACTACTAAGTAGTTTAAACAGATGACAATAGACATACTGGCATGCAAGTGCGGATGCCACTTAGTGTCAATCGCGTGAGAGGACAAAGTTAATACGCACCTCCATGCTTTTGAGCTTCCCTGATGATATGAAGGGCAAGTGATGTCTTGCCAGATGCTTCTCGCCCATAGATTTCAATCATTCTTCCCTGCAGAGTATAGAGAAAACATATAATAGCAATTATGTCATCATGTCACAATTGCACATTAATGCATTCATTAAAATATAATTTTACAAGATAATAGGCCAAAGCTTTTATTTTTCACTTATAAGGTGCAAATTTGAATGCGTAGAAAAGATCAAAAGCACCCCACAGTTGGATACTTTTAAGAGTTATCATTGCATTACATTGTTATGAAATAATATGTTCATAATTAAGATAGCATGCCATAAGCAGTAAGCATAAAATGCAATAACCCTTTTTCCCACCAAGGAATTTACACTTGAGTGAGGCTTGAAACAAACAAAGTTGCTCGCATAAAGCTAACTTCATTCTTTTTTAATCTAAAAACAGTCCTAAGTGCGTGTACTCTCCATAATTCCATGTGTATGGAACATATGCTTATAACACATCAAAAGGCAATGGATAATATCATTTTCTTACTTTTGGCAATCCACCAATCCCAAGGGCTAGATCAAGCTTCAACAGGCCAGTAGATGCTACACGTGTACGTCTTGTTTTGAAAAACCGCTGCAAAGATAACATTGATTCTCTTCCAAAATCACCTGCAGCTGCAAGCTCTGAGAGAGCCTGACGCAGTGCAGTAGCTTTTTCTGTTGCTTTATTATCATCATGAGGTTCATCGCATTCAACCCCTAAAACTTCACCTAAAACAAGAAAACCGTCAAATACTTAAACTAGACAACCTCTTTTAAGAACTATTGAATACTCACATAGCTAGTGAACTTCATTTGTAAGCTTAATTAAGGCTCACTGTATACTGATACAAAAACCTGAAGGACATCTGAAGCCAGAAATTATTTGAGAATGGCATGAATAGAGTTTAAGTATAAACAATCAGCACAATACTTTCACAATATGCATGCATATCAGCAAATTAACAACTAATTTGGAGACTCCTTTTCATTGTTCCAGTTATCTTATGTCGTATCTTTGAGAAAGGTTAATTGTTAGATGGACCGGTCACTACCTGGTATATTCTAATTCCTTATTTTATGTACATATTTGGGAAATAATATCAACAAAATTAACAAATTGTTGTCACCAATGACATTGATGATCATGCTGAGGGATAGAAATAGAGTCCACCCCTCTTCATTGGTTTTATTTCCTCATTTCTGAAAGCAAACTAAGGATAGTGCATGCATGAGGCTAATTGTGCAATAAATATTAAGCATGAAACATCAAGACAGTATCAAGTACAATGACGTATCATGTATATATAATAGGATAAAGACGATTCATATATGAATGTGTCAGTACTCTCTGCACACATCCAACACAGTAATATACTCTTGGGAAGAGAGTTCTAGATTTAATAAAGAGAATATTATAAGCCGATGCTTTGTACCTGCAGTAGAACAACAAATCGTGTGCTTGCTGATATTGGTGATAGCATCTATTCTTTCATTCTGAGGAAAAAGAATACTTGGTTAAACAAAATAACTGAACAAAATTTCAAATTGCAACATAGCAGGGAGCAGGGCACAAGGAAAACATGTATAAGAAAGTTGGTGAATGCAAGAGAACATCTGAAATTGAAATTCAGCACGCGGACAGACCCATAAAAGGGTGGAGGAGTTTAGGCATCATAGGTCCTACTAGCAAGCAGAATATTCGTTTTAATAGATATGCAAGCTAGGAACCATGAATAAAAATAAATTATAATATGGAACACACATCAAAACACATAGTCCGAGAACTTTATAATCATGTGTCATCTTGAATGAGAAAGGAGGTGGACATCAGACATCCCAATCCTGAATCAGTGCATATAAATCACAAATCACGTCAAACGAACCCGCTACCGCTACAAGGAAACTGACAGAGTTTATCCTTAACTAGATCAGACCGATAACCCGAAACAGTAGTGGTGGAAACTCTTCCGTCTACACATTTAGACTAATTAAGAAAGCGGAATCAGCCACTGGAAAAAACATGAGAACCCAGAATCATAGGCGTCTGTCTCGACCTTAATAGAACTGATCCCTTCTAAATTAAAACCCCAAGCACTTCATGTTATCATTCACAGTCCAAAGATCCCATAGTCTAAATCACATCCATAATCCAAAAATGGACCTGAAAATATTCAGCACCCAGTCTCCAGAATCTAAATACAGTGCAAGAAAAACCACATTAACGCCCACAAAATCTTTCTATTGAGAATTAAATTCCATAGTCACTTACTAAACTGAGTTTATACATGACATCACAGCAAAATGTTCAATATTTCCAGAAAAAATTGTCTCTTGAAATCACAGAATAAACCCAACAGAAGCATCAGAAATCGAGAAACTAACCTGACGTAAATAGGAGGAGAGAGACCTCCCGGAGACACGGAGACGCAGAGAACGCAGGAGAGGAGAGGAAAAAGGACCCATTTTTCCAGAGCTTAAGAGCAAATCAAGCTATTCCCTTCTAGAGTTTCGAGTTCTGAAGATCGAAGAAGAATATTACAAGCAGCAATGGCGCCATTTCACGAGAAAACTTGCCTCTTCTGTGTCTCTACTCTTTGCCCTGAACAGAGACTGAGAGTGTCTGTTTGGTAATGGTTCGTGTAACGGGTCGGTTCAATATGTGGGTATACCAGTCGGATCCCTAACGATTGCGGTTTGGAGGTGGGACCAGACCGCTCTATATCGGACCGAACTGGTCAGAAACTAGAGTGAACCGATCGTAACGGTTCTTGAGTTTTCGGATACCATAATCAGAATCGTGTGAGAGGGAACAATCATATTCTAACCGTTTATTAATGGTTTAGTTTCTCAGTTTAAAATCATCCGAGTCTTTAATTTGGGTTCAACTAATGGGAAAATGGAATAAATTTGAATTTCAGTAAAAATGAGACACGCGTCATTCGTGTGAAATGACGTGAGGGTGACATGTGTTATGTTAATTGGTTCGGTTCTTAATCTATTAACCACGATTTTTGATGTAAAAGAATTAAAATCAAATCAAACCAAGTTATTATTTACAATTCCCAATTTTTAGGTACATTCGGTTCGATTCTCAATTCTCAATGTTTCAGGTACATTTGGTTCAATTCTCGGTTTGGACCGGTTTCAAGTCCAAAATAGACACATGTACTGAAGTGAGCACCGAGTCTCTAACATGGCAGTTGATAATTGATCAGAAGATTGAGGACCATAGTCGAGAGCAACATTTGTGCCGGAGAGTAGCTTTCTCCGACAAGATTGAAGGTTTCGAAGCTTCAATACAATGGCTATGGCGGTTTCTACGACGACGACGGCACCGAAAGTCTCTCAGATTTGTTGTTTCGGTTCGGCTGCGATCGACCGTGAATTGCAGATACGGACGCGATTTCCCTCCTGCCCTAATCGTCGACCCAAGGTACTTCTTCGCACCTCCTTGTCCAGATTATTGATTTTGAAGGGGAAAATGTAATTTCTGGATGGAAATTTGGTTTTTTGAGCTGTTGTGGTTTGAATTCCATATGGGTCTCTCTGGTTGTGTTGATTTGGGCTCAATAGCATGTAGGAAAGGTAGAATTTTTCAATTCTGTGGCTCTGTTTTGGGGATGGATTTGCTGTTTAGGTTGTGAGTTAAGAGAAGAACATGAGTGATTGAATTCATTTCAATTTTGATGAGTGCTTAGGAATGTGAATGATTAAAAACCTGGATAGGTCTTAATTTGACCTGGAAAAATCTTGATTTTGCAATTTGCTTAGAGGACTTGTTCTTGACATTATCCATAGGGTAGTGTGCCAAATTGTCAATCTGAGTTTTTCATTTGATGCAGTGTTATTAGGACTAATAGCATCGAATGACATTATACTGTTTCATTTGTTCATGGGAAGTGATGTGTCGATTTTGCACTAGAGGAAGGCCTAACTGGTTGAGAGGTGAACTGGTGCTGCGTCAAGAGCTTGTATTTTCATTTTGGTCCTGTTGTGCGGCCTTGTCTGTTATACATAGCAATCATTGTCGCTATCTGAGTGCTTCTCCTAGAACTAATTGCATAGACATTATTATACACAATTAGTTTTTCTATTGGAAATTTGTATGCATGTATGTACCAAGATTATCTTGTTGACATGCCATTGTGTCTGGACAGCCCGATGTAGCAAGATTATCTTGTTGACATGTCATTGTGTCTGGACAGCCCGTACTGAGGCTGTTGAAGATTCCTTCATTGATGGAGATGGAGTAACTAATTTTCTTTTAAATTCCACCCTTTGTCCCCTCTTAACCGCTTGATAATGTAGTGGTGTAGCATTAGTTCAGAACCCTGACCGAGAAAACTATTGTTACTCAAACGAAAGATTCTTTGTTTGTGTAATCTCTTGAGTGGTACTTAACCGTTAATTGCTTGGAAACCTTTGGCTCTAGTTATCAGCTATAATTAGCCTTGAAGCACGTGGCACGGAAATTGTATAGTTGATGCTTCAAAATCACACCTTGAGGGAACAGAAGAGATCATTCCGACTATAGAACATGATGTTGGAAAGATGGAGGCAAGTGAGTCCATGGAGCAAGAGCAACAAAATGATTCTCCAAAGCAAAGGGCGGCAAAGCTTCATGATTTTTGTTTAGGGACACCCTTTGGTAAGTGTACTTACTTTTGGTGAAAAACTCTACGAATGGTGTTTGTCAGATCAAGCACATAACCTTCCTTCAAAGGGTTGTGTAGATGAGTGTGCTGCATCAAATGAATACCACCTAAAGCCACTCATTTCCTGTCCCAAGGAACATTATCTATTATACAATTCGTTCAAACTTTTTTCCGGAAAGGACAGTAACCTAAATCTTGTAAATTTGACGTTGTCGCAGGTGGTATTGTGCTATGTGGAGGCATTGTTGGTTTTATCTTCTCTAGAAACCCTGCAACTCTGAGCACTGGTGTGCTGTTTGGAGGTGCTCTGCTAGCCCTTAGCACTCTTAGCTTAAAGATCTGGAGGCAAGGAAAATCCAGCTTACCATTCATACTAGGACAGGCAGGTACTCGCATTTTCCTATGACTCGTTGTTCTCTAGATCAAATAAACGTCTTCTTTGCTAACCGTACATTATTCTGTTTTTTATCCCCAACTTGGTAGCACTCTCATCTGGCCTTCTCTGGAAGAACTTTCAGATTCTTACATCGGTAGTGCTTTCGTTCATCAACTATCCTATTCTTCGTTTCTGAAATATATAGGATAAGACTCTAGCTTCAATGCTTCGTTATTTCTAATATGCAATGGTTTTCTCGTGGCAGACAAAGAAACTATTTCCCACAGGCTTATATGCTTTCATATGGTACTACTCTATATCTTGTCACCTACACTTGCTGCTGCCAATTCAGATTGTTTCTCATAGCTATCCCTCTAAACTTGTTATTTTGATCTCTCCTTATCTTATGCAGTGCCGGAATGCTGTCGTTCTACTTATACGTCATGATGTCTGGAGGAAATCCACCACCAAAGAAGAAGTCAGCTGCAGCTGTTGCAACACTATAACAGGTTCAATCTAAACTTAAAACATCAGTCAGTCTCTTTTGGTGAGTACTTGCTGTATTATGATTTGAATCGAGTTATAGCTGGAACGAGGTCAAAATGGCTTTTTTTGCGAAAATGGGGGAGAAATAACAGTGTGATGTGAGTGTGCTAAATGTGAAATTCTTGACTGGTTGATGAAATGGAAACTTGAATATATATTTTTTGGTCAGCTGTAATTAAATGAAAATACTATCAACATGGAGATTGGAACCATCGATCTCGTACGTGAAGTCGTTGTCACTTCACTCACAACCTTTGGTGAAGACTTGAATATGTTACTAGTAGCATTCCTTATGGTTTCCTTGAGACGATAAGGTGTGACTGAACTGCTGGTCTCTCAAATCATATTTATGGTGTTGGCTGTTGCAGTGCAGGTTTTGAACATTATATGAATTCTTAAATTTTATTGTATTATTAGAAGTATTGATCATTTTAATTAACTAAATGGTAAGAGTTATTAGATTTTCATTATGGTTAATGTTTATTTCATAGTTCAGGTTGATTAACTTTTTACGTTAAATTTCATGCTTGATTTTGTTTTTGTTAGTTTGGATTTCATTATATTGTTTGATATATTTTGTCAACATTGATATATGCACATACTATATGTGTCATACCAAATACTGAAATCTAAGTGCTTTATAAAATGAAATGTTGAGTTTTCCATGATTACGTCCATTGATTTTGGAGATCTAAAATTTCATGTGTGGTTTCTATTTTGATATCGCTAACATTACAGGGTACTTCGTGGAGAGGCAAAATGTCCGAGATATGATGAATGTTTGATATTTTCAATATGTCACGATAGATAGAAGACGAGAATTACTGAATTTACTCGAAGACATTAGTTGCCTTATTATTAGGGGTTGACACTTGGAATATATTAGATGAAATGAAAGGGCATGTGTCAGGTGGGTGGGGAGGGGGCATGAACAAAACAGGATGGTTTTGGGACACCTGTCTTAATTCTTTAGGACTTGAGTGACAGACCTGACCCCAACAACACCTACACAAATTGAAAAATCTGTCAGCAACAGTTCAGAGTCATGAAGTGATGATATGTTATGTAGTTGTCTTTGGTACTTGTAGGAAAGAAGAAATGGGGGATTGAAATACAGTTGGTGTCGGTTACTTCACATCAAAACAAACATATCATTGTTCATTGACCCTTTTTCTTATCTTCTACTTTTGGCAAGTCTTGTCATATTTATTTACCGCCTTTCACTCCATTTTGGTGTCAATATTGGAGTTTATTATACATATAAATCTATTTAAATGAAAATCACTTATTATAATATAAATTAATAATTCATTCTTGATGAAATTTATTTAAAAATAATAGTTGAAATTTAAAAAAAAACATTTGTATTAATTTGTTTTATTATTAAAAGTCAGTGTTGTAAATGGCGGCTGAAAACCATACGGGCGCAACGTCGTGGCTTTTTGGCCGTTTTAGTTGGTTTGTACTGATTTGGATCGATTTTGGACCAATTTGAACCGGTTTTGTCCAAACTAATTAATTTCTCTTAAAAAGGAAAATTTATAACTTGTAGCATAGTATGTATTTTTATTACATATGTAAATTAATTTATATTAAAAAATTAAAATTACAAAAATTAAAATGCAATAGCCCTGAATGCCCCTATCCACCATTATAGCGCACATCAACAACCTTGCTAAAAGCACACATTTTTTTTGTTAAATTAGAGTATAATCTTAACCATATATTTTGTTAATTTAACCACCACGACTGGTTCTTATTTGCATCACTAATGTAGTTCGCATTAATTATCTTATACGTTTTTCTTTAAGTTCCTAGCTACTCTTACAAGGCCCGAAGGCCGACCTACCCAATTCCTCATGTAAAAGCAAATTAGCTCGAACTCTTGATCATTGCGCCAAGACGCTTTCACAAATTAATTATCTTATACATAAATTATATATAGCTCTACTCTTACAAGGCCTGAAGGCCAACCAAGCCAAGCCCACAAATCACACTCAAACCTAATTTTTATGTGAAAACAAATCGACTCAAATTCTTGAACATTGGTCATGTAGAGCCTACTTGAACCTCTGTCCAAGTACGATTTCACTACATAAATTATATTGTTTGTTGATAGTTTATTTGAATTTTGACTGATATATTATACGGTGAGCATGGTTATATATTCTATAATTCTATGGGTTATAGTGACATTTATTACACTTAAATAAATGGGCCCACAGTCATAAAGCCCAAACTTAAGCTGGGAAGTAGGCCCAATATAGAGATGGATGGCACTGAAGAAGCTAGTCTGGCCCACAAGATCACATCATTAGATCATTTAAGTTAATCCTATTTATTATGGGTCCCATTTCCAATATACTAAGGAAAATTACCCATCAATAATGGATTTTGTTCTCATGGATAATGATATAAATATAAAAGATTTTTGAAAATCCTTTTTATATGATTAATTATTGTGAGAGACAAAGAAGCATGACTAGATTGGAATGATACAATGAAAGGGGACACAAGATAAATAATTGGCCAACTATTTGCTACAACATTTTTTAATTACCTTTGAACCCTCACCACCCATTTATATCCTATTCCTACTTATTGTGAGGTGACGTGGAGAGGACGTTTTCTTAAACTGGAAATTAAATTTTAACTCTAATAATTTTCATTCATCATTCTTATAATATATTTCACAGAATCAATTATTTATAATTTAAATTCACAGCAATCGAGCATTATACTATATTGTTTGAGGTGAGTCGAGAGCTCGATTCCGTCAGTAAGATAGTCAAAGTTTTATGGCTAGATAAATTTATTATTTAACAATATGAAAAAGATAATTTTGGCAACAAAAAACATAATTAGGAGGTGTGAATGAGTAAATTATAGATTAACAGTCATAACTTATAAATACTGAAATTATTAATTTTGTTGAATGGAATGTCGAGGACAATGTCGGAACAATATCCTCGACAAACTACACTTGTAAGCACACCAGTTCAGTACTGAAATTAAATGACACACAAGTTGTTAACCCAGTTCGGTGCTAACTCACCTACATCTGGGGGCACT
>JAYMTP010002863.1:0-18437 GCA_036897365.1 Geranium brycei
TTAGATATTTTTAGTATTTTAGGAGTAGATTGTCCCAAAATGAAATTCAAGGTACTGAAAAAAAGAAAGAAAAAAATGTAAGGTATGAAAGTGGGAATTGTGTGTAGTTAGGTGCACAAAAGTGTCATTTTCCCTTCTCTATATGTAACTCATCATCAATGAAAAAGTTCCAAGATCAATACAGATTACTTTGATTAAAATATAATTTCACTACAGAAAGGAACACTTAGGTTCAACAACCCAAGATAGTCTAAACATACACCTACCTTGGTTCAGTGTGTTTACCCTTAGATTTGGTGCTTCTAACTAAGACCAACTGGAACACAAATACAGATGCCAAGTACACAGTATTTTCTTCAACTTAAAGTTTTAATGGGTCCCAAAGTTGTTCATATTCTAAATCAAACATAAACTGAATATAAGAGGGAGACGAGAACTTCTGAATTGGCATTCTATACAGTGAATTGGAAGAACATCGCAACGGTCAAATGCTAACCGCAATAAACAGTAACTTAATAATTGATTTCACAGTCAACTTGTACATGCAACAATCCATTTTCTAATCTGCTTCACAATAAGAAAGAAAATATAGTTTACTCCAAGATCAAAATACCAAGATATAAAGACAGTTGAAATCCTCATGACTCAGGAGAACTTGATACTTCTATGGTGCAGGTTACAAACATATATTATCGTAACAGTTGGTTGAGTGCCAACCATAAAATCATACCTAAACCATAAAATTGCTAAAAAGAATTTGACTGACTGGATGAACAAGACATGCAAATTTAGGGCCTTCAAATGCTCACAACACATATTGTTGAGAGTTCAAAAGATAGATTAGGTTCCATGAAGGCTCATTAACTTCAAGTAATGAGCAGTATCAGAAACACTATGTACAACTCATGCAAAATAAGCATCTGGGAGATGAAACTTGTCATAAATGAGACATTCAGTTCATACACACATGAGAGCTTACCAAAGACTTGATGCAAAGAAAGCACTTATTGGTATTACACATGTTGCGTATCTGCCACATCAGAAGAGAAGTTAGAAAAATGAAAGTAAACCAACAGTAAAAACAAAAATAGAAAATACAAACCACATCTTCATCACCTACATTTCAAATGTCATTTTGACTGGAGTTACAACCTGCACATTAAGCAGATAGAAGTTACTGCTCAGGAAGCCAAACTAATTAAATACGAAACAGATGAAGAAATAGTGCAGAGATATTAAAATCTCTAATTCTGTTCACAAATGGCAGAATCAATGGAACTGCATACATCATATGTGTTCATATTGTTACCAGCAACAAACTTCACCAATAAACCAAAAAAGAAATAGGATATGTACGTTGATAATGCTGGTAGTTTTGCTTGTGTTAAATAAACCACTGAGAAGAGACAAATATAGAGAAAGATTATTGAAGTGGAAGTACTCTGAAATTTAGGCAAAACCTTTTGCATTATTGCTGGTAAAAAAGTATCTATCAAGTTTAACAAAATGAACATATGGTTTGCATCAATGGAAAGTGAGTGGGAAAATAATTCAAGGCATAAAGATTTCCACATCAGAGATCTAACCTTGAAGAATATAGAATAGACTTGGTTTAAGATATGAGTTGGCAAATGTTTCATCGTCAGACGTATAATTAATTTTCGCAAATTTCTGATGTTTTGTAGGTCACAACTCTAAACTTAGCTTAATAATACAAATTTAAAGTAATTTATTTCCTTAAGAATACAACCATAGCTATTAAATCCTTGTTCTATTGGCCCATATATTTCTAGTCCAAACCAAGTGCAAGAGCAAATTCACTAGTCAGTTATAATTATTAACCAAGTAGCTACAAGGTCTGTTTTGAATGAAGTCAGTCATCACTTCATTTATACCAAGAAGCTACAAGGTCTTACACTTTGTTGATGCACATGACTTGGGCACAGAATCAATTCTGCAACCCTTTCAAGTGAAGATGAGAGTGAAATTCTAAACTCCCCATGACACTTCAACATTACTTGATAACTAATTCTACATGAGCAAACAAAATTCAGGGCATAAATTCATTCAAAAAGCATAAACCTCCATGGCAATGCTGTAATTGTATGTTGGTAGTCTGCTTGCAAAATATTCTATCAATAGAAGCAACTTTCTTACATCATGCGTGTGCGATATATCACAAGATACATAATATACTAACAAAGAAGCAAACCTTGAAAACACGAACAAGGAGAAATGCCACCATTCCGGAAAATCCCATGTGAATCATGGTAAGTGTTATGGGTAAGGGAAAGTTGAAATATTTTGGAGAGAGGACCCACTGCAAGAAAAATCAATTAGTCATTCTTTAGAAGAAAAAAAACAAAATTGATAAATATATACATGGAGATTATGCATTACTTGCTCCATTCCAAAATAAGTGTCCTACTTTCCTGAATTGGATGTTCCAAAATAAATGTTCAATTTCCTTGAGGAAGTGAATTATGCACAGATTACCAATAACACCCTTCAGTGAGTTAACTATTATGACACATGTATTAGAAAATAAAAGCATATTGGAACACGGTAAGAATGTGGAGCACTAAATCCACTACTCCTTACTTTTGGCAAAAACAAAATGAAACATAACACTTAGTTTGGAATGGAGTATCATTTTATTTTAAGAAGGCCGTTTCACAAGACCAAGAGACATAACTACTGCAAACTCATTGACAATAAGGGAAAATCTCATATATTTTCTTTGAGATAAAGCCAGTTAAGCCGAGTCAAATTGCCCGTGAGGTAGTGCTGAGAAGAATCTATGGTGTCACACATACTACGGGACAGTCGTTTATCACGCTTGATATTATATGATTAACTGTAGTAGGATATGCATCCTAGCAGTAATAGTTAAGCCAAGGGTCACACTAGGGATTAATAAGCCAGGATATAAAGCTTCCAAGCAACAAGACCAAAGTGACCTAAGGAAGATTGCCACTAGAAGGTAGACAACTCAAGAGCTAGCAACTGCTAGTTTATTCAGTTACGGGGAAATGCATTATAATGTACTACCAATACCAAATGTGAGGCTGAAACCTAAGTTTTATCTAATCATGTGCTGCAAAATGCACACATTACACGCAGTAAATCTTGTATGGATTAGAACTTAAGAAAGCAAGTACCAGTCAAGTTAGGAATACAAACCCGCTAGAGATGTCTGAAAGCATACGATATAATAAGTATACAATCAATCAAGCATCAAAAGAACATAATTACCTTGTTGTACAGTATAACTCCAGAGGATAGTAAAATGTAGATGAAAAGGTAGACATAAGTCAAAACAAGTGATCTATTGACAATCATTTTGTCTGCTCCTATCTTCCACAACAAAGATGATTCTTGAATGTGTTAGTTTATGGCCTTGACAGCATATTCCAACCAGAAACAAGATGATTTCTGGAAGGCAGGCACACAGATCCGGAAAGATTGTCCTATCAACAGTTAGCCATTCCACAGGAACACAAAATGAATGTTGGATTGCAACAACAGCTATAGTAGACTCCACACAGAAGTCCCACAAGCAAATGCCAAAATCCTATAAAACAAGGAGCATAATGAGTGTGGAAACTAAAACAAGAACCATCCCAAGTTAGATTTTATAAAAGAAAAGGCAAAAAAATCAAGATTTTGAAGATAAAAAAGTAGAAGAAAATCAGCACCGAAAGCGAAGTTACAACCAGATTAGCCACATAAGCTGATCCAATGCGCGTCCCATATAATGTGACAAGCCAATCACTTTTCAACAGAAATGTACACAAGCATGCTAAATCTACATCAGCAATGCGAGGGAGTAAAGAAAAAGCAGTGAGCGAAAAAGCCAAACAAAAGCCCTGGATCCGATCTGCGGGTCAGAAGCAGCGAAGATTCCAAGAAGAGCAAATTAGAATCTAAAATCCGCAGAGATTAGGAAAACCCACCTCACAAAATGAATCGATAGAACCCACGAATCGTAATCTGGTTCACCGATCAGTGACTGCACTGCAACAGACGATAAATGGGGTTTAGCGAAATCGATAGAAGAAAGCAATCGACAGAGGAAAGCGTCAAGTGTGAAATAGATAGGAAGCGTACCGTCTCCAAAGAAAAGAAATGAGCCGAGAACAACAAGGTGTTTGTGTTGTGGATTCAATGAGACTATCTTTGAGTGGAGTTAATAGCAGTGTTTCTGCGATGCACTGCCTTTACAATCTTCTCATCCCACGGCTCACGATTCATCTTCTTCCATCTCCTCATTATCATTAAACTTTACCATTACGACTAACAATAATTTAGATTCATCACTGGTCATATTTTACTGTCCCTAATGATTTCAGGGATAATTTCAATTTCAGTACTTAACTATGCCTCCTTCTCATTTTACTACATTTATCTAAAACTTATTTTACTTGACCTGCTTTTTTTAAACTCATTTTATTATATGGATGCTTTTTAAATAAGAAATGACAAAAATACCTTTAAATAATACTTTTTAATATATTTTGAACTGTAATTATCTGCGTGTCATTCAACTCATCACATTTGTTCTCACTAACTTATGGTAATCTCCTCCATCTCCTGCCCATAGAGCTTACATAAATAAATTGCTATGTCTTGTAATTATGTGTAATGATTTTTGAATAGTGTCGGGCTGCCGAAAAGTGCTCCTCAACTTGTCACATGGTTTCACGCCACTTGAACCCCTTCCTCCTGAACAAATGCTCTAGTCAACGATGTCAAAGCCCAACACCCATAACGACCAGATAGATCTACATCCACGAGTGACTTTAGATACTTCTCGGTCGGATCACGATACACCCTATGCATCTAAAACTTATACCTCGAATATTAAATTCAAAATATAGGAACAAACATTCGAAACAAAAGCAACAAATTATCGCTTCTTTCTGTTTCCATCCTCATGTTTTTATTTTTGATCAAATTTTGACGAGGAAATAAAATAAATAGATTAGATTTTGATGGTGGGCAGATCTATATCTATGTGTTTGGTATCAAAGCAAATTTATTGAGTCTTAATTTCAGGTTTTTTATTTTTTTGAACCAATTGAAGTCTCTCCCTACAGTTACGATGCTTCAATGATGTACGATAGGGAGTACATACTTCACCCTCATGTTGTAAGAGGTAATTTCGTTCCACCTGAAAATTATGCGAGGTAAATGAAAGGTGGTTCGAATCGTAGCTCAATTCAGGACTCTCATCATCCTCGTCAAGGTCCTCAGCATCTTTGAACTCATCCTCATCTTCTTCGGCATCTTCCTCAACGGGCCGGTCCTCTTCTGATTTCGACTCTTCGATCGGGTTGGCACGGTGCTGCTCTATGAACAGATGCCTAGCTAGCCGGTCTTCAGTAACCAGCTCTGAAAGAATCGCAGCCTCCTGGTCTCGAGGGGTCCTGCCCCTACTTACCAGATTAAAGGCGACAACCATAAAGCCCCGCCTCTTGGGTTGTGGGATGACTTCCTCCTATGAGCTAGACCGCTGAGGAAACCGGTTCCTCTTAGCTTTATAAAGCTCCACTTGGACTGCCTTTCCCTTCACCGCTCGGGACGGAGGGGCTTTTCCAGCGGGTACATTAGTTCTCCCCATTTGCACCTGAAAAATTAAAATAAGTTAGTTACTACATTAAAAATTAACAACTATTAAACAACAAGTTAGCTCAAATATTTTCCAGAATTTCGCTCTAGGATCTCACGAGATTACTCAGTAACCACAATTAGCTCACTATACAATGTACATGCATGCTTCCAATATACAAGTCCCAATTATGTCAATAATATTCACAAAAATTAAAAATAAAATTAACTGAAAATTAAAATAAAAAATCCTAGAAACTAAGCATGATATATACAACACTTCTAAGCTAAATCAAGTTAATAAACACTCTACACAAGCATGCTCGGCATATTTACAAGTTCTAGGTTAGCCAAAATATTCACAAAAATTTATTAAATACATCCCAAAAATTTGAAAATAAAATCCTAGCAACTAAGCATGCAAACATACACAAATTAGTTCATCAGTTTATTCACGAGAATCAGATTATACATATATTAAAAATAAATAATTCACAAAAATTAAAAATTCTACAATAATGCAAAAATTCGAGAAAATCAGTTACTTGAGCTCCTTAATATGTTAGAGTCGAGAAAATAAACTCTTGAGTTCCAAATAAGCTTCAATTGAGGTTTTGGGACGTGGGTAAGAAATTTGAAAACTTTGGAATCTCAAATTTAGGGGATGAAAGTTAGTGGGTTTTGTAGAGGAGGGTGAGGGGAACTCGAATATCCAAAAATAATCGAATTTGAGTAAAGATTGGGTGAGATATGGAAGCTTGAAGTTTGGGGTATGGAGGTTTAGGGTTATAAGAAAAGTAGGAGAAGGGGATGGGGTCGGGGCACGTGACAAGTGAGGATTTGGGAAGAAAATCCAAAAAAATAAAATTTCTTTTGCGTACCTGGCCGACCTGCCGGGTAGAAGCCGGCAGGTGCACCTGGCGCCTTCGTTCATGTCCCGCACGGGTTGTCGGGTTAGAGCCAGCAGGTACTACCCGGCACCCTTTTTTTTTTCTTCTTTGCTCTTGTCCGGATTTGCCATGGGTTGCCGGGTTAAGCTGATCCTGTCGGGCTAAACCCGACAGGTGCAACCTGCAACCTGTCTTTTTATGCCATTAATCTGTCTTTTCCGATTTCGAGCTAAGCCAAAACACTCTAATATACAATTCTCCTAGAAAATGAAAACCTTTAAAGTGGAAAAAATTATATTCATACCTATTTCGGTTTAAGAACCAACCTAGCCAACAATAGAATTCAAACATGCAAACTCATGACATAGGTATCAAAAGTTTAACAAGCATTCACACTAAAAAAACAAAAATTAAAGTTTCATGTTCATAAATTTTATGGGGTGCCTCCCAATCAGCGCGTTTCTTTAACGTCTTTAACTAGACGGGTCTGAGTCACTCGGGACTCATTCTCGGGAGGGCTCACCTCCTCCTTGCTCACCAGCCTACAAAATCAAACATTTAAAGTCCCGACCAATTCGGGAAAAAGCATGTTGCATATGGTTAAGCAAATGTAAATTAATGTCAAAATTATACGACCCGCGCTAAAAAACAATCACAAGGTCGGCTCCGCACACGTAGGTACTTATCAAAAAGTTATTATTAAATCTTGCTCCCTTGGGGTAAGGTGCCAAAAGTAAAGCTTTTCCAACTTCTTTGTTTTTCTTCGAGACTGGCAAGATGCAACCCATTCCTCTTAACGTCATCTTTTACTTACTTAAGCGAGTCCATCATTCCTTGAACCTGTAAATGAGATAAAGATTGTGGCAATATACATGGAAAATCTTCATCTTTAACATCCAAAGTATAAGGTTAACTAGTAACGACACCAATATAAGGCTCAATAGCCTTTCCATACTTTGCATCATCGATCGTAGCATCATCAACATCAATATTATTATCATAAGTAATAGGGACATCAAGTAACCCATTTCCGTCAAAAATCATATTTTCCTCATTTATCGAACCTGACCCCAAATCATTATCAATCTCCTCCTCCATTTAGAAATAAGAACCATACCTACATGCATCACTATTTCAATCATACACATAAAAGTGATTTTCACATCTCCACATCTTATCGTCACATATCACATTTCTACATCAATCAAAACAGAGTTGTTCTTAAAAACGGTCTACCAAAAATAATAGGCATATATGACGGTCTTCCTCCATGTCAAGTATGATAAAGTCCACCAGGAAAATAAATTTTCTGACTTTAATTAAAACGTCCTCCACAACCCCACGAGGTCTAAAATTCTTATATATATTAAAATTCAAGAGGGGCATATTCAATTTTTGATTTTTTTCAAATTCTCGGGACAAGGCCCCCCGGATCGGCCCTGAGTGTGACACTTGTCACCTTTATAGAGTGTTTGCTTGTTCACATAAATGCCATGAAATATCAAATGTAATAATGTACTTCGGTGAACTTTATTTTTATTTAAATTTACTTTAGCTTTCGTTAAAACTAATGAAAAATAAACCGTTTGTATTTTATTGTTCTAAAACGACAAAATTAACTTGGGAATAAAAATATTTGAAAATCTCTCAAGGCTTCTTCTCCATCGAGGACGCGTCCGCTGTAGCAATCAGTTCCCATCAGTCCCCATCGGTTCTCGTCGCTGACTCAAAAGCACACACAGTGTGGATAGAGGAGCTCAAGGAACTGACAAGTTTTGCTCGGGTGCTCAAAATCAGGAGGAACATGGGTTTTGATGCAGACTAGAGGATCGCCGGAGTCAGCAAGCAGCTAAACAGACAATCCCATGCACAACTGCAACTGCAACTGCAAGCACCCAATTCAGCTATCTTGGTCAGGTGACAGAGTAGACAAGGCTAGGTTTTTTGGGTGGACAAAACACACTTACAGCAACTCAAACATTAAAATATTCTACACACTACGGCTCAAACCATCGTCTTCGAGGTAATAAGTTAAACACTTCATCAATACATCAATCAACTTTTTTTCATACATCTTTAAATTTTAATAGTTAATTTTCTTTACATTTTAAGGTAAGTTAATAATTTTTTTATGAATAAAAATATATCAAAATAAATATTATAATTTATTTACAAATTAAAAGAATTTTTTAATAATTAACACCTTTTCTATTCTACTAAGACACTCTCCCCCATCAGGTTCTCTAGCGTCGATGAGCTGATCCCGGTAAGCACAAAGAACTTGGAGGACTTCGATTACTAAAGATTCCTGACTCTCATATTGATCGTAGGGTTGATCGAGGAATCTGGTTTAATGTCGCCTGCAATAAGATCACGGGGTTTCTCCATCCGTATGAGGTGGAGGGCGTGACTCTGCATGATGCTAACTGGTTCGAGTCGATTGGTCTCTGAGATTATCATAGAGCCCTGGTTAAAGCATTCTGCAACGGGATCATATGGTTTCTCTATCCGTATGAGTTAGAAGTCGTGGCTCTACATAATGCTAAACGGGTCGAGTTGAATATCTTTGGAGATATCATCAGCGATAGGTGTTGCTTACGGTTCACTTCTGGGACATGTGTTTTTATTTGTTTTGCTCTTCGCTCTTGTAATTTAGTGGCTCATAAACTAGCCATGCACGCTTTAACTAACAGTAGCTGGGATCACAATGCGGGGTCTGTCCCACCATTTGTTGCTTCCGTTGTCTGACGTAATGTTGGGCTAGTTGCTTAATAATATTCGTGTTTTTCCCTAAAAAAAACTATCCCCATCACATGCACACAACAAGGTTTAAACCCTAAAGCTCCAATATGAAAGTGTGTGCCCCAAACCGCTAGAGTGTCCCTTTGAGAACAAAAAATTAAAAAGGATTGATTTATCGTAACAATTTGGGTAAATTTCACGGAGGTACACCTAGAGAAACCCCATTATCACGTAGGTACACTTAAAATCTGTTTTTAAACTTTGTAGGTCACCCAAATAGAAAATATTATCGCTGTTAGAAAATCGGTTACGGAAAATGTGAAATGACGATTTTGACCTTCTTTTGTTTTTAAATTTTCAAATTTGTACCACTCTTTTGAAATGGTCTGACTGGCTTGAAATTCTCCGGTTCAAGCAAATCAATTCCAGTTTGAAAAAAACTTCATCTTCCCAAAGACACCTTCCGCTTGTCTGTTGATGGCCCTCTGGCGAGCTGCCCTCGTCGAACCTAGCTCCTCTGCACTTGTCCCGAGCTCCTCTGGCGAGCTATTCTCATCGACCGTTGAGATTTTTCCATTTTACCCTCTCCTCGGGAAGTTTTTTCGATTTGCCCGTCGACGGTCCTCTGTTGAGCCGCTCTCGCCTGGAGCTTCTCTATACTTGTCCCAAGCTCCTATGGCAAGTCGCCCTCGTCGACCGTTGAGATTTTTCCAATTTACCCTGTCCTCGGGAGATTTTAAATAATTTTAAAATTGATTCAAAATACGTAAAAATCTTAACAAATTGTTACACTTAATAATAAATGATAGTCAATCAGTACATAAGGGTGTGGTGAAATGTAATTTCCCTTTATTACACGGCACTATGGAAGAAGTGCATAATGGTTTTCAATTAATATGGTGTCTGTCTGTCCAGTCTGTTCATTTGACCTTTGGGGACCCTTTTGTCACCGATCACTCTGATTACTTGTCTCCGCCCCGCCTAAATCATAATTTCGTCTTTAATTATTATTAAATCATAATTAAGTTTCTGATTATCTGTCTCCCTCAGAAAAAATAGACATGAAAATGAATAAATTGAAGAAACAGCTGAGAGGTTCTTCCAATATTCATGCTTCTCTTTTACTGCAATGAGAGGCAAAGGCAAAGACAAGTCTCTTCTCTCATCTCAAGTGTCTCATCACCTACCACTGATAACACCATTAACCCCACCACCTCCATTTCCATTCCTCCAATTGATTCCTCTCAGGTACGGCCCAGCTGAATCGTCTGTGCTCTGAGGTGTGTTTTTGAGCCTTGCTTAGGGCATTCAAGAGGGCCACAGTGGGTTTTCTCCATTTTCTGAGCTTTTATACAGACACACCCAGTCAAGAGGGCCACAGTGGGTTTTCTCCATTTTCTGAGCTTTTATACAGACACACCCAGATCACCCATTCTGCTCAACCCAGAGAGGGGATCGTTTTAAATTTCAGATTTTGACAATGAGGTCGATTTGGGTCTGTGCTCATGCTTTCCCTCGCAAATGGGTTTTGGTTTTGTTCTGATATTGAGATCTAGATCCTGAGATTGGCGTTTCAAGTGTTTGAGGCTGTGTGTATTCGTTCGCAAGGTATTTTCATTGTTTCGGTGATTTGTTTGCTTCTAATCGTGTAATCTTTATCTTCTGTTTGGAGGCTGAATAAAATGAAGGAATTGACCGGGAAACGAAACCGATATAAACAGTCAGGAACCTGTATGGTGATTGGTTTAATAGTGTGTGCTAAGCAAAATAGTCTTATTGGACAAAACTCATTGTGATATGTATCAGTTTTTTTCTCCACTCTTATGATTGCAGGGCTGAATCTCTGCAGGTAGCATGATAAAGTCAAATTACCTCGGCAATGTGTTTTATTAGATGTGTCTGTTAACTTTAATTTTCCATTGAAATTTGAATTCGTGTAACTTAACTTTTGAAAAACTGGTTTGGGGCTTTAACTCTGGAATGCCGTTGGCGGGTTTGAATTTGATCCTTTAATATTCTCTGTTTTTGTTGTTTTGGTTTGTATATGTTTCATTACCTGCCTAGTTCTGCCTTACAGCAGGACAAGAGAAAGGTTAGCATTTTGCTCAAGTTTTCAAGCTGTGAATGTGGATTGTATTCAGAACTTGATAAATATCGGTACTAGATCTATAAGATTAGTTTCCTTTGTTTGATGCATGAAATTGGAATAGCATAGGATTGCATACTGGCAAAGATATAGTGACATACCATTTCATTTTATGAACGTAATTAGGAGGCTGAGTTTATGTGAAGATCGATTAATTTACGCGATAATATTTGCACAATTCAAGTCTTTTGCCTTCCATTTTGCAGGCATTTTTGCTGTAGCCAGAATGGCATCTAGTCTTGCTACAGGATTGTCTAAGAAAACCTTCTTTTTTGATGTTGAGGTGTGGGAATTAATTGCGATTCTTGTCGGGTTGTTTATCGCCATTATTCTGGTGGTACTTTCCCTATGCCTCACTTCAAGAAAGAAATCCAGACGGGCTACTAGTGACATGCTTCCCCTCTGCCAAATCCCGAAAGATTCAAATGAAATCAAAGAGATCGGGGTGGATCAAGCTTCTGCAAATAACTTTGCATCTCATGATGGTATCAGTCTTAACGACAAGTTCTGTGACAGAGAACAGGAGAAGGTTGTGGTCCATCCAAGAAACGGGGACAGTCTCAGTCAGTTGGGTTCATTTAATATTACAGAAAAAGAATGTGTTGGTGTTGGATCACAAGCAGGGGAAGAGGGAGGCAGCGAGATAGTTTCTCATCCTATTACTGCTCCTTCCCCCCTCTCTGGTTTGCCTGAATTTTCTCATCTTGGTTGGGGTCACTGGTTTACGTTAAGAGACTTGGAACTAGCAACGAGCAGGTTTTCAAAGGAAAATATTATCGGCGAGGGTGGGTATGGAATTGTTTATCGAGGTCAGCTTATAAATGGCACTCCTGTGGCTGTTAAGAAGCTCCTCAACAATCTGTGAGTTGAATATGCACTCATCTTTTAGAGATATAGCATTTATTGTTTTGTTTCTATAAATACTTTCTGAAAGCTTCTAAGCATGTATTTACCTTTTAAAAAAATTCTCTGTAGAGGGCAAGCGGAGAAGGAGTTCAGGGTTGAGGTTGAGGCTATCGGTCATGTGAGGCATAAAAACTTAGTTCGGCTTTTAGGATACTGCATTGAAGGAACCCACAGGTACTATACCTCTGTGACTCTGTCTCAATGTTTTGGTCTTGGAGGACATGAATGCATGGCCATAAAGTTTACTCACATAATAGTTATGTTGTTGATCAAAGTACAATAGCTCAAGTTCTCTTTTAGTACATTGACTTCTTTACAACTTCATGACATCCATTTATCAGTGTGACCAGCCTATTTGGGACATGATATTTTATTTTATTGTGAATGGACTGTGTGTGAATGCTATTATAAGTAAATACCTTTGTTGGTGTTTGTTTCTGTTTGGAATCTAGAAAGGTTCAACCGTGAACAGATTAAGCTGGGAACTTGTTGCTTAATTTTCCCATAAATGCAGGTTGTTGATATATGAGTACGTCTGCAATGGCAATTTAGATCAATGGCTCCATGGAGCTATGCGGCAGCATGGATATCTTACCTGGGAGGCTCGCATGAAGGTTCTTCTTGGGACCTCAAAAGCGTAAGTTCATCCACATCCATTCTATCTACAGTTGTCATCGGGAGTTCCTTGTGATTGTGAGAAGTGTTTGGGTACTGCAGCTTAGCTTATTTGCATGAAGCAATTGAGCCAAAAGTGGTTCATCGAGACATTAAGTCCAGCAACATATTAATTGATGAAGATTTCGATGCTAAAATATCTGATTTTGGTCTAGCGAAATTGTTGGGCGCTGGAAAGAGTCATATTACAACAAGAGTGATGGGTACCTTCGGGTAAGTAGTTTCTCTTTTGGTTCATAAATAGACTTATCATGCTTCCTCTTTGTTTCTTACCATGTTGGTTTCAGGTATGTAGCCCCGGAATATGCCAATTCTGGCCTTCTAAATGAGAAGAGCGATGTTTATAGTTTTGGGGTTGTGATTTTGGAAGCAATTACCGGAAGAGATCCAGTGAATTACGGGCGTCCTGAAGACGAGGTATGGACTAATATCTCTCTTTCTCTGTCTCTTGCATTCGGAGCTGTAGTTAAGAGTTGTGTTGACATCATATGATCGTATTGTTGCAGGTGAATCTGGTTGAATGGCTGAAAATGATGGTTGCAAACAGGCGCACGGAAGAGGCGGTGGACCCAAACATTGAAACTAAACCATCAACAAGTGCGCTTAAACGGGCCCTTTTGACTGCTTTGCGATGTGTGGACCCAGATTCTGAGAAACGACCAAAGATGAGTCAAGTTGCTCGGATGCTTGAATCAGAGGAATATCCTATACCCCGTGAGGTTTGCTTCTGTACTCCTTACATTCAAATATCAAAGAAACAAGTACTGCCTTTTATCATTAGATTTCAACTTGCAAATGCTAGAAATCAAATGGACTAAAATGACATACATACAATGGGTTGTTGGATTCGATGAAGGATCTATTTTTGTGAATGATATACAGGATCGTAGACGGCGGAAGAGTCAGGCTGGGGAATCTGAGAAGGAGAATCGAGAGAGCAGATAGGAGCAAACAACCATCATAACCTGATTGCACAAAACAGCACATTCTTTCAGTCCAAATGATTGTTATTGCTATTGCTTTCTTCTTGGTTTTGAATACATACATAGATACATGTAGATTCCGGAGAAATTAGCTTGTGAGAAAAGTGGCGATGACCTTGTGGTGGTTGCTTGGTGTGTACAGACATGTTTCTGGTTTTTGTCTTTTTGATGTATATTTGGAGTTGTAGTATACATCTGTTACAACCGAACCAAACACATAATAATTTCATAACTAGCACAGAAATAAACGAATAAAACTCAAATTGCTTCATTGGAATACTGGAATGCTAGTCTCACGGGTGTATGTGGTCCTCAAGAGGAAACTACACATATCAGAAACAATAATTGAAAGAACAATCAAATTGTAATTTCCCTTTTAATTAATTAATTTATTTCATTGTGCTAAAGAAGCATTAATAACTCATAAATCAAAGACAAGAATTCAAAAAAAAAGACAAAATGAAACCTAACTGATATTTGTAATTTCCCCTTTAATTTTCTTAAGGATATTCAGGTTACTGTTTTGGATGGTTCATATTTATCAAACAATAATTACACGTACATTTACGTCAATCTACCAATTCTGATTGGAATAGTCCATAAAAAACATTCTAGTAGTTAGACTTTGAAATGCATAAGTAATAGGGATATTTCAGTTCACTTTGATTGGCGAGTTTTTTATTTAATTCACTAAAGTGTATTGTTTTATTTTTATAAATTTCAAATCACTGTGGAAATTTCGTTTTTGTTTCACCCACCACACAGTTTTGTGTAGAAATGTCTATAATATTTATTATGTTTTAAATAAGAAAATTTGTAGTAGTGAATTAAAATTTAAAATAATATACAGTAACAAAATAAAAGAAAACTGGCATAATACACTGCAACAAACTGAAATTAATCATGAATAATATGTCTCTTCCTTTTTCTTTCCAACGAATGATTGTTGGTAGGGTAATTAAGCATCAATTGGCTTTTGATAAAAGATAAGTATCGACGCCACCATTTGTGACTCCATCACCCACCCACCAAAATATATGAGTACCACTTTCTAATTTTAAGAATTTATGCGTGTATATATATGGAGACAGCATATTCGAAGACAATCACCGAACAAAAATGGAGAGAAACAAAAAAGGGAAGCCAATAATTGTTATATACTCATGCAATACCATCTTTCTCCTATTAGTTTTGATATTGTTATCATTTTGTGAGTTTTCTGCAGAAGCACGCATTGACGTTTTGAAGGGTGGGAGAGCAATTACAAGCTCATTACAGATAGAGCCTCTTTATTCCACCAATTCTCATCATGGCAAAGGGGCTGTTCGTCATAGCAAATCACCCAAGTCTCCACATGGACCTTAATTATATATCAATATCTGGGCTCGGCTATGCTACGATGAAGCAATACAGCACCAAACTTTATATAGAAGGGACAAAAATATTGCCACTTGACTATGATATATTTTATCTTTGTTCTGTCATGTTTCAAGTTTTATTTATCACGTCGTGTGAATCTAATCTTTATCAAGCGACATTTTGTTATTTCTATGGAAAAACGTCATTCATTTGTTGACATGCTTATGAACTAATTAAGTATACTACTGCCTGTCACCTAAACTTTTTGAGCATAAAAAGATTAACAATTTGAAATCAGGTTCTACAAAGAAAGAGTATATATTCGATTGTTTTAATGTAGTTAATAAGGTGACATTTGAACCTATCAAATTGAGTGGATTATGTTGTTTTATAATTACCAGCTCCATCAACCTAAACTTGGTTGGAATAATTACTATACAGTGGATTTTTTTATGAAAGCCCAGAAACTTCACTCAATACAATCAAAGTAAGGAGAAGCAAACCATCAGTCAACACTCAATATAGAGCTGCAACGAAAAGAGTGCAGATGATGTACTTTGAAAATTATAAATTTGTTATTCTACCACCATTATTATGCGCTAATTCCCCATAATAATGCATGGGTGCTAGGCCAATGAGCCACTAGCAGCAACACTTGATCCAAAGTTAGATACGCAAAGGGAATCCATGGACTTGTTGTGCCACTGCCAGCATCCACTACGACTTCCATTTCACCCGCTGCCAGTCTTGTCGAGCTGTACTACCCGAGCAAGGAGAAGCACTCACCCGCCGTGTGGCCCTCTTTACCGCCTATAGCTCTTTGCATTGAGAATTGATAATCCATGCCTTGACTAGAGCATTAGTTTGAAGCTAA
Source organism: Geranium brycei (assembly GCA_036897365.1). Lineage (NCBI taxonomy): Eukaryota > Viridiplantae > Streptophyta > Magnoliopsida > Geraniales > Geraniaceae > Geranium > Geranium brycei. The sequence goes on from JAYMTP010002863.1 coordinate 16,186, forward strand.
TGAAGTAGAATCATGGTGTCATCATGTTTGTTTATAGATTTGGATTTGGAGGTTCTAGATATGGTAGTTTTCACTATTATCGGTTGCAGAAAGTGACACAAACACCATGCCATGGTCGTCTAGTTGAATGTAATAAGGGGAATAAGTGTCCATTGGGGTATGCTTTTTTGGCCCCAAACCTCCATATCCCCCATCACACCTCTAATAATACCATGAAAAGTGAAAATAATGTTGTATCATGACATGTTGATGTTTACATTAAACACATGTGAATATAAGGAAAGCTTGCAATCACTTTATATATAATATTTTGAGTACAAAAATGAGTAAATGACGATAAATCAATTGATTTCTTGCGGGATGTCACGAAATCAGTTAAATGTATCATCCAAGATTAATCGTTCTGGAGTTTATGCTACTTATCATGCATCATCTAGGAAAAGTATATAGTAATTATAAGAGAAAATTAATGAATAAAATGTTTCATACATGGACTAGAAAATAGAAGACAATACAAGAAATTAAGGAATTGAAGACTTTGTCGGATCCCTGTCACTTTTTGTGTGTGATATGAATCAATTAGAAGAAGAGTAAGAGGAAGAAGAAGCAGTAGTGGTATTAGTACTAGTGGCAGTGGTAGTGAGCTGGAGGGCGTTGGTATGAGTAGTAGTAGTAGCAGTAGTAGAGTTGTTGATCATCTCTTGTGGCGGTGGAGGGCTGATCATAGTGGGAGAGGCCATGTCTGCATTTTCAGAGAGATGGTTTTTCATCTCCCTATGCTCCTGACACAGTGCACACCAATGCATGCAGCAATGGACCAAACAAGGGTCACAAGGCGAGTCCTACAATATGCACATACGATCGTATTCATTAACAATAATTACATTAACGTTCACATGCATAAATATTTACCTTGAGATGATATTGCTTTTGCAAGGACTGTCGAAATAAACCGGTGTAAATGCCACACATCCACCAGCAAAAGAAGAGGGTTTCACAGATGAGAAATGAGGTCTGAGGATCTATCATTCCATGGAACAACGCTGTCCCCGCCGCCACTGTCATCCCCCCTTCTATGCACAATGCGTGGCATATGCACGCATTCGTCCACGGGATCTCTTCTTTCACCGTCTCTACATTGTGCCCGAATAACACACACGGGCACAACAATCCCGTCTTGCCTGCATTAAATAAAGTAGATCAGATCAATTCATTCAAATCTATATCATTCCTATATATTCTTATCACTATTACGTACAGCTATCGAAATCTTCAGCACATCCACAAATGCCCGTAGTCCACTCTTCATCACCAGGCGGCTCATAACTTTCGGGTAAGGGTTGCCCACATTCTACGCATCTATGCACAATCAACTGCATACACACACATTAATCGACCCACGATCATAATCAACATTCAATAAGAAGAAGAAGACAATACCTGAGGAACTTGGACGGGTTGATTGAGCTCTCCAGGCGTAATATCTTCTAAAGGGGCTTCATCTTTTGTCAGCTTCACGTACCTCGACTGCCCATTTCCATCTCCCATTTCTTATCCACCCTTTACTTTACTCTCCAATGATTCAGTTGCTCTTACTCTTTTCTTTTCCACATCAAATTCAATTAAACCCAACTCAACATCCGACTGATTCCTTCCACAAATTTGTTCTTTCTCTCTTCTATTACGCGGCATAAAAATAGCTACACTTAACTTGACACTCTCATAATTACTATTTTATTAACTCGTATTATTTTTAGGGCGGTCCATTTAACTAAAAAATCATAACCGAACCATAAATCAAACCGAACTAAATCACAAAAAATTGAAAATTATGAGTAATGGTTTGGTTGCAGTTCAATTTTTAAATAAACCATTTAATTTTGGTTTGATTGTGATTTATATTCTAGAACCAACAATTAACCATAAAAATCGAACCATAATTGGTCGTACAAGTGTCAATCCCGTAAACATCCACGTTTGCTCACGTCTTATTCCTTTAGCAAAATTAGAATATGTGTTTTTTCTACCCAATAATATTTTATAACTTGTGCATATCTTAATAATAGGCTGTGGATCTTTTTTACCATGAAGACAACTTGCTGACAAAAAAAATGATGAAGACTGAATATAGTTTTAAACTTTTACTTTGGTATTATTTTGCTGAATTTTAATTTTTGAGCGATTGTAGTGTTAGATTTAGTATTATATTACATGAAAGATAGGCATGACATTTTTATCATTAAGAAATGACT
>JAYMTP010002864.1:0-18436 GCA_036897365.1 Geranium brycei
AAGTAGTATGAGAGAGAATGTGAGGAGCTCCCTACATGTACGGAGAGAAAGGAAATTGGGGGAGCTCCATATTGTAGAGAGTCATATAGGGAGCCCCATTAGAGTCCATTTTTTTTTTCATTTTCACTCCCTACAATAGCTTTTTAGTTATTGTAGGGAGTCACATTGGAGATGCTCTTACACTTTACCCATGCCACAGTGACGTGTTTTACAATTTACTATAACTATAATAAAAAGTTCAAAATGAGGTTAGTTAATTATATTTTTGTACACTTTGCCCTAACACAGTTAGAATTTGGATGAAAAACATATTTTTTGCAAAAAAAGACAAAAATACCCCTAATTTGGTTTGAAATCAATTAAGCCTGGTTTAACTCAGACCACTAATAAACCAAAATTTAGATTTGGTCTGAGAAATTGGACCAGTTCGACTGGTCCAAGGTCTCCTTCTTCCTCGCTATTCCGACGAGCTGTCCGACGAGAAGGCTCAGCCCTCCCGAGCCTCCTCTGGTCCGGGAGCCTTGTAGACGCTAATTTCCGGATAGTTATGTAAGGAATCACTAATTTAACTTTAGAAATCGCTAATCTGGTTCAACTCTAGAAATCACTAATTTTACCAAACTCCTTAAAATGTAGTCAATGTACCAAACAATTGAAGAAAATGTGAGAAACTGTGTATAATTAGTACATATAATCGTTCTAATTTGTCTGATATATTTGTTTATTCTTATTTTTAACTTTGGTTGCTTGAGTAAGGATAGAGATTGTGTCGAGGAGATGTTGATCTGTCAGAAAATTTGTTGAAAGGGTATGTTCCAGGTTGTTCTGGTCTAGCAACGACCAATTAATTGAGGCCAATCTCGCCGGTCGGATACAAACTCGGTGAAGCTTTCTGGGTTTTCGCTCGCCTAACTTGACCTGCTCCTCCGACTCACCACTGCCTTATGAATCGTCGCCGTCCTCGACGATTTCTCCTTCAAGGTCGCCCAATAGGACATGCTCGCCGGCTCCTCCGTGCTCGGCCTCAACAACTTCACTTATGGGTTCGTCCGACGAGGAGCCTTGTATACGAGGCCGAAGCCGTCGTCGCCGATGATGAGGTCGACATAGAAGTTCTTGGTCCTGGAGATGCTCTTCAGGGAAGGGTCGAAGGAGGCACTCTCGTCGATGTGGATGGAGGACAGAACCAAGGCGCGGGTGGGACTTGGACTGATTTTAGGGATCCAATTTCAGAGAGACAATCCAAATTCAATTGGACTGATTTTGGGGATTGAGTTACTGAAAAATCTCCAAAATTTTGGGCAAGAGAGGAGATTGGACCGGTTTCTCAGACCATATCTGAATTATGATTTATTACCGGTCGGATCCAAACTAGACTTAATTGACTTCAAACCAATTTATGAGTATTTTTGTATTTTTTTGAAAAAAAATATGTTTTCTATTTAAATTCTAATGGTGTTAGGACAAAATATAAAAAAAACACAGTTAACCGACTTTATTTTAAACTTTTTATTATAACTGTAGTAAAATATAATGTAATTAATTCATATTATTCAAATGTTAAAATTTTGTCATTTTAAAGTAAATTTTATGTCAAAAAAGTATGATGACGAGATTAGAGGTGCTCCAAGAAGGTTACAAACCAAACCAACATAAATAAATAGTGTCTTGGAAGGTGAAACTAATGCCTTATTTCATGATATGAAAATGAATTTGACTTTGATATTGATAAATTAATAAAATTAAAAAAATAATTTAACATGGTTGGGATGGGAATGATGAATAAATTAGGACTCCATTAATTGGGAAGAAAAATAGTGGTACGACTAATGTATAATGAATCACCATTTCTACCTACAATCACTCAACCAGGTGGGGCCCATGCATGTGCATTCCCCACGTGTGAATCCCACCACTTAGTATGGTACATGTCACCCCCACCTCCACGTCGACCTGTGGGCCCCACCTCCCTCTTCCTCACTCCAGTTCCACTTCTCCTCCAGCACGCATTGGATTTGACTGTGATTGGCTGAGCACAGTCGCGGGCTTACGTAAACACGGATGCACCTTATAATTATGGAATACATATAATAATAATCTCCCATATGTACGGTCGATACGGAACTCTTTAACCTCTCCACACAGTTGCCGGTAACCTCTGCACTGGAGACTCACATTATTCCACGCGCTTCTTTTGTCGTTTTCTTTCCAATTCAACGTGTAATGTAAGGGATAACGTGTCATTTTCATTTGGACAAACTCACGGTTTCATTTCTATAATTATAATTCATTATTTTATTTCTTCATGTTCTTGGCCAGATTGAAAGTGGTCATTATCGTCCATCAATTATTAGATTTATTTATGTGATTTACAAAATATTGAATGCGATAAATTAAACATGCACGGATATTAATTCTAGGAGTGGAGGTAGAAACAAGTAGGAGAATGAGAAGCAGCTTCAAAACAATAAAGCATGCAAGAGGACATGTTGAATATGAGGTAGGTCGACAATGAGAACCCACTTGAGGTTGCTACTTGGACTGATGAGTTTGAAGGAGATTCACGTACAAGTATATGAATGGGAACAAATACAAGGAGGACCAAGAGGCCTCATATACAATACTACGAATTAAGGACACGCATATATATATATTGGTAAGTCATGAACATAACCACGAGCCATATATATGCATGGTCAACTAATTTTTATGTGTCTAAATTTAGGGAAGAATGTAATCTACCGTTATTTAACTTTTGTCTTTATATTGTTTTAAACACACGTTGAAGCTATATAATATGTATACCTGATAGATTCGTGAAAACCCACTAAAACGGTATTTGTCAACCAACGAACTCTAATTAGCTTCGTCTAATATGATACAAACTCATGCAAACCCACTAAAACACCAATTTTAATTTAAGGACAACCAAAAAGTGTGTAACTTCACAAGTATGTAATGGGATTACTAAAAACTATTTGTACAGTGCAAACTAATAACTTATCTCAAATGTTGGATTAATAAAATATGAGCCTAATAAAAAATATTATTTTCATCTGACTCATTTGGTTTATGGAGCTTTTCTAATTCTTGTGTTGTTGTTCTTTTGCTGTTCGTGTCTCTTCTCAGGGATCGAGATGGTTTTATTTCTAAAAAGTTTCAACCCAAGTTAGGGGGTGTAGAATTTTGGTATTCTTGAATTTAATTACATTTATTTATCATCAATGATGGATATGTATGCACTCGGTTATAAACTGTCAAAGCGTGCGAACAACGCGATGACAATGCATCATCGGTTCAGAAAAAAATGCCAAAATGTTCAAATAATTCATTGATCACCATAGAAAGGGCATTCTCTGTAAATCCACACAACTTATTACCAGATTTAAACTATTTTGGCATAGTGAATAAAATATGACTCTTCGAATCTTCAAATCTTCAAATCATCATGAAACTGATCTAAAAACCTTAATACTACAACAACACATGCTCATTGACTATTCAAAGTAATGGAAACTCAATCAACAACTTTATAAATTTATAATTGTAGTTGATCATGTTAATTTTCTTCAAAGATGCATTATTGGAAACACTGTTTGAAATAGTAATTCACAAAGGTTGGTCGGTTTGTGTTCATGCAAGAACGTTTGCAAGCTTGGATCACATACATTCGATGGAAAAAACATATAACAATGATTAAGTAGATGTTTTTTTGATATTTTTTGAACTCTACTCCTTCTACTATTCACATTGTCTCCCAACTGTTAGGCTCACTAAGGTTTCTCTACTAGTTTCATCTGGTCGCCGGTGGTGACGTCGCACTCCAGTGACCATCCTTGGAGGTTTTTTTTGGAGTGTTGAGATAGTTGCGACACTGTTCTCAAAGGAGCTGCTTTGCCTCATCCTCCTTTTACGGCGAGTTTGAAAGGATTTCTTGATGCAAAAGCTGCAGATGGGCTAGGGTAGTCAGATTCACCCTTTTTTGAGGGTGATTTGGCTTCAGATTTCTGGAAAAATCTTCGTCCATGGAAGGAGTAGTTAGGACGAAGAATGTTGGTCGGAGAAGGGGGTCGTTTTGAGCTCTCGGAGCTGTGTGCAGTGGTCGGGGGAGGGGGGGTGGAGAAGGGATCGCCTCGGAAGCAACAACGGCTCTCAGGCGTCCGCGACGAAGTTTCACGACAAGCTTTGGGAGAAGGAATCGTTTGGAAGGGCATTTCTATGGAGGGGGTGGAGAAGGGATCGCCTCGGAAGCGACAACGGCTCTCAGGCGTCCGCGACGAAGTTTCACGACAAGCTTTGGGAGAAGGAATCGTTTGGAAGGGCATTTCTATGGAGGGGAAAATTAGGGAGCTCCCAGATCTGGGGTTTCTGGTCAAGACTTCTTCGCCGTTGATGGTGGAGGGAACACAGTGTAGAGGAGGATAATTTGCGAGTCTGTGCGAGATCGAAGGACGCGAGGATGGTGGGTTTTTTAGGACCGGGGAAGAGTAGGGTCTCGGGGCATGGTCGGAGTCAAGTGGAGACGAAGATGATTGCTCTCTAGAGGGATGGTAGAGGGACTTGAGCTCCTAGTAGGATTTAGTACGGAAAGGGGAAGGGACAAACTAGTGGCGATGTTTTTTTGCCGTCGTTTTCGATCGAGGTGGTGGGTGTTGACGAAGAGCTTGACCGCCGGTGAATGTCGAGGTCGCCGATAGAAATCGACCGAGGCTTCTCTCGCTTCAGCGAGAACCCGGTTCCTTCAACCGGTCAGGTTTAACCGACTCCAATCCTGGCTAGGACAGGTCTGATTCTGGTCTAGCGGAACCAACTTTAGTTTAGCCAAGATTTAGGTTTTGAACCGACCAAACTGGGCATATGGCTTTTTGGGGTTGTTTTGGCCGACTGTATGCCTTGTAGCTTTTTTTTTCGCCTTTCGGGGTTGGCTTTGTACTTTTTGCTGATAAAAAAGTAGGTATTTATTCATCACTATACTTGTTTGTATTGTGCATGATAAATTTTGAAACAGAGTCTTGATTTTGATGAATTCTTGTACGTGCATTCGTAGTGGATGGTCGTTCATGGATTTCTATTGTTTAATGCTGTATTTCCATTGTTCAATGCCGTATTTCCATTGTTCGGTTACCGTATTTCTATTGTTGGCCATTGCATGTATTTTCATTGTTCGATGTCGTATTTCCATTGTTTGCCGTTGCATGTATTTCTCTTATTAGATGTCTTATTTCTATTGTTAGATGCCATTTTTCATCGTTCGAATCGTAACAAGGGTTATTATTATAATGAGGGAAGAAACCAAACAACATTTCTCATTAAAATAAAGATCAATAAAATTTCGTGCGATAGATATGAGCGTTAAACCTTCATTCATGATCACAATTTCGTAAATAAAGTTTTTCTTTGCTTGATTTTTAATCAGACACATTTATCTCAACATCGAGCAAAGGGAAAATTGAAGACATCATAAAAATGGAGGAAGTTCCAGACCCATAACTAGATAGAAGAATGTTTCATCTTGACCAATACGTTATCACATCCAAGATAGGCAATAAAACTCCAATTCTTCACGAGTCTTCCATATGCAGTTTTTGGGTGGGTTGTAGTTCAATTGAGAAGAAACAAAAGCCAAAAATGAGAAAGTGCAAGGGTTTTGAAACGCATGGTTCACCCATTATGTATGTTGAAGACCAACTCGTTGAACATGGATTGGATTGGATTGGACCCATATATAATACACGAGACTGCGAGTTTCTTAATTTGAACATTGTATACTCACTGTATCAGGAAAGTACTCCCTATTTTATCCAATCCATTTTCGCACATGTAAAAATAATCTACCATTTATTAAAAATTGGTCAAATAAAAATGAAAGAGAAGGTGGAGATTTACACGTAGGCATGCGCGTGAAATGAGAGCGCGAGTGGGGTTTCACATGTGGGAGAGAGAAAAAAATCTAGTTCAACGGTTTGAAAGGCAGTGTATTCGGCATGTCCTTTTGGTAAGAGAAAAAAAAAAAGAAAAAAAAAAGGAGGAAAGTAGAGGAAGAAAGCAAAGCAAACTGAGTCTCTCCAATTTCATCCTCACCTTCTCCACATCTATGTGACCTCCCTTCTCCACCTTCTCTCTCTCTTTCTGTAAAACCCTAGCTCTGTTCCATCGTTGACCCCACCATGACCTCGCTCTCTTCCATAGCTTGTTTGCTCGTCTTCTCTGCTCTGATGGCTTCGGTGCTCGCCGGGGACATAGTCCATCAGGACGACATCGCCCCCAAAAGACCCGGTTGCGAAAATAACTTCGTCCTGGTACCGATTTATGATTATCTTCTTCTTCTTCTTTGCTGCCGAGAAATGTGGAAAATCGGATTTCGAATTTATTTTAATAGCTATGATTGGTTGGTTTGTTTGTTTGTTAGGAGAGATGGGGACTTTCTGATTCGGGTGAATGTTTTCTTTGTTGATCGAGTTTCTGTTTCGGCACTGAAACGAAATATAGTGCGTTTTTTTAATTTATTTTCGAGCTTTGTTTTATGTATGTGATCAGGGAATGGACATGTTTTTTTCGAATTGAGATGAGCATAATGGTTTTGCACATTCAGATCAGTGGGGATGATGATTTGGAGTGCTATTTTATTTATTGGATCTTCTAATTTATACTTCATTTTGATAAAGCAAAGGGGAAGAAGAAAAAGAATCTGAATTTTAGAATGTTCTGTAAAAAAATTACCATGGGTTCAGGGTTTCAAAAGCCCAATTGGGTTTGGTTTGGCTTAGTTATTGTAGTTTTAAACAGTGAAAGGTTCTGTGCTCATATGTTGCTTCTTGACATTTCTCGGAAACACGCCAGACTCATACCATAATGCAATTTCCAATGTATTAATTCATGGGCGAATCCATAGTTACTGGTTGACAATTTAATTTTTTTGATCTTATAAAGATTGTGAAGAATTTAAGTAGTATATGAGCTAAATTAAGTAGCATATGACCAAATTTTTATCTAGTTAAGAATATAAAACATGTACTTTCATTTATTATTTCCTTTTTATGTAAGATTTCCTTTTGGCGAGTTTGGTATTATAAAGGATATTCAATCTGGTGACTTCAGCAACATTTCTTACAATATTTATTCGTAAAGCTGTTTCCATGCCATTTAATTCTTATTGAATGCTACTACTTTGATTGTACATCTCTGTTTGGTTGCTAAAAAAATGTTAACAGAATGTACCAAACTCAACCTAACTAAGTCACGTATCATGTGCAACTCATGTTGAATTTGGATATGTTCCCATTTTTTCAGTTTTGTAATTGCGGAGTAGAAATTGAGCTTGGTTCCTTTGGTCATTCATGCTGCAAATCCTGAACGCAGTGTTTGCCTAACGTGGTTAGCCATTTTTGTGGTGTAGGTAAAAGTCCCGACTTGGGTTAATGGTGTAGAAGAGATTGAGTATGTTGGTGTTGGAGCTCGGTTTGGCCCAACCTTGGAATCGAAGGAAAAACATGCCAATCAAACTAAACTTGCTCTGGCCGACCCTCCTGATTGTTGTAGCACACCCAGGAATAAGGTTTTCTTATATACATCTTTTTACTTTATATTCCTTGATTTGACTCCAATGAAAAAACAACTCTAAATTTTATATTAATCAGAGTGTAAATTTGTAATAGAGACCATTAGTTTATGAATTCCTAATTTGGAATGGTTTTCTTTCTGGTAGCTTACAGGGGAGGTCATTTTGGTGTATCGTGGTAATTGCAGTTTCACAGCTAAGGCAAACTTTGCAGAAACTGCTGGTGCTTCAGCCATTCTCATTATAAACAACCAGACAGGTAATTATCAGTTCTGCTTGATATTGAAAACTGTTGGTCCCATTCATTTTCTTGTGAGTATCTGCCTTCACTCATAAATTTATGTGAGCAATTTTTAACTTTCAGTTAGAACTCAAAATCATTTTGTAAATGGATAGAGTTATATAAAAGACAACTTATATATGAAATGAGGGAGTAAATAAGATGTACTAATCAGCAGACTCTACGTTTTGTATGAAAAGTCTTCACCAGATTTATTCTTCTGAATCACTGAAAAATTAAGGATCATGAATGCACTTTTCTTAATATTCTGACTGCGTCAATCATTTTTAGCCATTCTGTATTATTTATAAGAACTCCATTAAGATGCAATACCACAGTCTAATTTTTATCAGTTATGCATTGTGTAGAAGTTCAGCAAATTAAATTTTGAGATGGCAGAAAACTAGTTAAGTAACTCGTCATTTTTGTTGTCATACGTCTAGTTGTAATGGTAATGAACTGCTGTTACTGTAGATAATGTAAGGCCATTTGTTCATCTCATGAAAAATGTATTTTTATTCGGCAGAGCTTTTCAAGATGGTTTGTGAGCCCAATGAAACTGATGTGAGTATAGGCATACCGTCTGTCATGCTCCCACAGGATGCCGGTGCAAACTTGGAACATTTACTGCAGAACAGATCTTCAGGTATGGTTTCCTTGTGTATGCCTGTTGTCTCTGAGTTGGCTATTCCTCTCTATTGATTGAGATGATCTAGTTTTCAAATATGTTGTCTTGTCGTGGTGCCTTAGATACTTATTTGTTGTCTTGTCATGGTATCTGTTGGACTGAAAAATCATATGGACATTAACATGTACAATTCCTTTTAGTTTCTGTTCAGCTATACTCTCCCAAGCGTCCAATGGTGGACATTGCAGAAGTGTTTTTATGGCTTATGGCTGTTGGTACCATCTTATGCTCTTCCTATTGGTCTGCATGGAGTACCAGAGAAGCTACTCTTGAGCAGGACAAGCTTTTGAAGGTCATCTTGGCCCCCTTTATGATTGCACTTCTTAACATCTGAATAGACTTCTTTGTTATAGAGCACTTTTATAGTATACCAATAATTTCAACCGGTATATAAAATGTTTTTGTAATTGCAGGATGGTTCAGACGAAATTCTAAATACAGAAACTGTTGGTTCTAGTGGTGTTGTGGACATTAACACAATGTCAGCCGTTCTGTTTGTTGTGGTTGCTTCCTGTTTCTTGATTATGCTTTACAAACTCATGTCATTCTGGTTCATTGAGGTTCTGGTGGTTTTGTTCTGCATTGGTGGGGTGGAGGTATGTCTTGTTTCTATTTTACTCATTAATTTTGTGTTTATTTTCTATTCAAAACAGGATAAGAGCAACAAAATTATGAGCACATGTGTAATTATGCCTAGGTTACTTCATATCATCATGCATATATCTAAACCACTCACAAATGGTCGGGAATCTATTCATAATTACAGTTCTCTTTTCCTACTGACTATTTGCCACATTGCTGTCAATTCTCACAAACTTACATTTCTGTCTTGCATTTGTATTTGGCTTGCTTGTTTTGGTGCTGTACTTTCTTGGCTGGTTCCATAGTCTGAAATTCACGCTATTGTTATGTACTAGGCCAGGTTAAATTTACGCATATACATGCTCTATGTATGCCATGTTAATACATGTTTCCATGCTATACACCATTATATTGATTTTTAGCTACATATACAGACTCAATGTATTACATTAAGTGGCTGTTCTAGTGGGCACAAGTTCCTTACTAGGCCAGGGCTTCCAGATTTTACTATCTATTTGTTTATGTTCTCGATCTGTTCTATTACCTTATTAATTGGTAGGCAAAGCATGTATGGATTTATATCCCTGACATATGAATAACATAATATGCTTATGGTTTGAATTTATGGTTAGGTTAGGGACTGATATGTTTAGGTTTTCTAAATAAGACATTGCTATCAGCATATAGTGCTAGCAGTCCTGTATTTTAGTTTGTGTCATAGGTAAAGATGCAAACTTCAGTTGAGCATGTGACATTAGTTCTTCATTTGTGCAAACCTCTCATTTGCAGGAACAAGCTACTTAAGCTGTTACTAAACTGTTCTTACCACTACCAGTTTAGAGAACCTAATGTCCTTAAGCTTCATAAGATGGAATTTCTATCATTTTGGTTATAATGCTTGCATGTAAAATCTAATTTCAACTGCCAGCAGCACTGGAAATTACTACGAATGACTTGATATGAATTCTAAATTTGTCATATCTTACAGGGTCTGCAAACTTGCTTGGTGGCTTTGCTATCATGGTATATAATTTATCTCACTTTCTATGTTTATGTCATTTCTTTTTGCTATTTACTGCTCAATTGTGAATGCTCAGTTATTTCTAGAACAAAGAAAAAGAAAGGTAGTTTCAAGTTTGAAATATTAGTTCTTCACATACATCTTAGATGATTTACCTGCACCACGTGATTCAAGATTGTGTCGTCTTATAAAAATACTAAATTTTCACGTTCACCATGAAAAAGGCTGGATGCAGAAGCCTGTTAATGTCTATTCTATTATGTGCTATTGTTTTTAATAGGCTTTGCAGAACATTAGACTGACAACTACACATATATAGTTTCAGATGGTTTGAACATGCTGGAGAATCATTTATAAAAGTACCCTTCTTTGGAGCCGTCTCATATCTGACATTGGCCGTCTCGCCTTTCTGCATTGCATTTTCTGTTGTCTGGGCAGTTTTCCGACGTAACACCTTTGCTTGGATAGGTCAAGATATCCTTGTAAGACATGTTTCCCTTATTTTCATCTGATCTTGTTATGGTCTATTTCCTATTTATAGTATCTGTTATGTTAAATTGGAATATTCAGTATTCAACCTAATCAGAGGCAATTTTCGGTGTTGCTTCTGTGGCCTCTTCTATTCAGATATTTCCTTTTCCTATTTGGGCAGTCTGGCGTTATTTAAGTCTCATTCTTAACAATACTCGGCTATAAATTGCTTTATATATTCTCAGTATAATAGATGCAAGTGAAGATGTCTATTACTGTAGATGTTATTAGGAACTAGTTCCTAAAAAAATTTGATTGATGTGTTTGTAAATTCCATAAATGCTATTATATGGTGCAGATATTGGAAGCCATATCAGAACCTGAATTTTTGAGTAGCAAAGTGTATGTGTTTGTTTGAGTCTAAATCTCATTGTTAAAATCCTTAATTAGATTGTACCTGGTGTAGATTAGGTAGTAGTTGATCAGAGGCTTTCTCTCCAAGTCTTAGGGACATGCTCTCCAAGTCATTCTTGTGTATAAATAAGATGTTTATTCATGAGTAAATTCTTAATGAACCAATCTCTCTTTAGAGTTATCACTATGCACTTGCTGTGCCAAGGTGGTGTGCAAACAGATTATACCTTATTGCTGTTTCCCCCCACTATTTTGTATTTAGGATTTCATCTTGTTTTGTGGCACCCATGTATTTGGGTGAAATCTCTCTATATGAAGAGTATACAGTTCAGTTAATATACTTTCCCTTCAACAGAAGCTTTGCACAGTTTAGGATCTTTAATAACCGGTATGGCTTAATGACTGAGGCTTTTTACTGAAAACAAGGATCATTATTTATTATTCCGTGTGTTCCTTCCTCCTTTGCCCTTCCGTTCACATACAGTAGTCTACGTGTAGAAGAAAAATACTTATATGTGAAGGGGGAAAATAGTCCATGTGTGGCTCCCATAAAATCAAGGGCCCATACGAGAGGGGGGCTATTAAATTTTAGAAGTCATACCTTGCTCAAGGAGATAAGGTACAAGCCAAAGCTTACAAGTACAGGTAAACATTTTTGTATGAAAAGGCTTTCGTTGAAGTCTCCCGCATAGAAAGAATGTTTATTTAGTAATGACTTGATATGCTAGTTTGGCCCTCTACCTAATAGTTTAAACTTTTGGGTTGGAGTAACTGTAACATGGTATGTGGATATGGTTTGCTTACCCATTTGTGCTTCATCTTTGCTCATATATTCTTGGTCCACAGATGAGACCCTTTGTGTTGTCGGCTTGCATGTGAGGGGAAGGGGGTTGGTGGTGTTGAATTTGGCCCTCCATCTAATAGGTTAAGCTTCTGGGTTGGAGTAAGCTAACAGTTAAATGTGGTCCACTAAATTAAAAACGTCTTGAATTGTCTAAGAGTTATAGTAATTGGACTAACATATATTTGAGTGATATCTGTTATCTTGACGACAAATACCTAAAAATTTGTTACTGTTTTGTTTTCTTGTTATCTTCAAATGCATTTATGAGATTTCTAATGAACAGCAGAGGTTGACTAGTGGTGTCTAATCTTGGTTTGCTCCTTCAATCAGGGTATTGCACTTATCATCACAGTTCTACAAATTGTTCGCATACCAAATCTTAAGGTGCTTATCTAAACTCACATTCCCTTTTCTAGTTACTGATTGGACAAACATCTATTTGCTGTTGCATGAGTCTCGTAGTTTTACTGTTGAACTGTTATCCTAACAAATACTGTGTTATTCTTAATAGCAGCCTCATTTTTGTATTTCTATTTTTGGTGCCTAGATCATTTTTCTACTACATTCTGTTAATCCTTGTTGTATGGTTTTTTTATTATTTGTATTTATTGGCATTATTGTTTTTCGCATTGTTTACATATCAAATATAATGGCCTGTATTGGAGATATATGCATACTTCCACTGCTCGGTTTTGACTCCTTTTTATTTTACTTTTGCTGAGATAATACTGAAAGAGAACTATGCGTCTAATATGTATTCTTCCCGTTCCTAACAACAACCACATTTTTATGTATGTGCTAGTTCATTTTTGTTTTAGGTAAAGCTGTATAACTAAATCGTCATCTGTATTAGTGCACATTTTAAATCATGCATGGTTTTGATACATTTGTCTAGCATTTGCTGAAAAAGTTGCAACGATGTTTGTGTTTGTAAGATACACAGTGACACCAAAAGCTCAAAAGTATCCCAGAAATCAGCAATAACGTTGCAGGCTAAGGACAATATTCATCCTCACAATATTTAATATATTTTAGTGGATTGTGGGGATATCACTTAGATTGGGGTCATTAACAAGGAAAATAGAACACTTTTACTGTAGGGTCGGTCAGTCATGGCTTCCAGAAATAGAATTATTTGTCTTAATGACTGTTTCTTGTTTTGTGCATCCTTGATTTGCGTGTGTAATGAAATAATATGGAATTGTATGAAGTAGTTGAGTGGGAATCAAGAGAAGTATTTCTGTTATAAGTACTTTCAAATACTCTAATTTTCATCTTCATGTAATCAGGTTGGAACAGTTCTTCTCAGCTGTGCCTTCTTGTATGACATTTTTTGGGTATTTGTTTCAAAATTATGGTTCAAAGAAAGTGTGATGATAGTGGTAAGTACCTTCTTTGAGGGTTCTTTGTACTATCTTCTAAGGACTCGTACATGAATTTGCAAAATATGAAGTTAATTTAATGACTGTTATCTGGGTCTGTACAGGTAGCCCGTGGTGACAAGAGTGGCGAGGATGGCATCCCGATGCTGCTCAAAATCCCACGGATGTTTGATCCATGGGGAGGCTACAGTGTCATTGGATTTGGTGACATCATCTTACCAGGACTGCTAGTAGCATTTTCACTCAGGTTTAAGCTCGAAAGCCATCATCTTACCTAACCCCAAACATTTTAAATTATCTTTATTGTAGTTGCTGCTTCTGTTTTCATTTGGTTAACCATCTATACTTTTCTATATTTTAGACAAGTAACAGATGCACTTGGGAATGTTAGGAAATCAAAGCCTTGGTTTATCATGTTGCAGGTATGATTGGCTAGCAAACAAGAGTCTTCGAGCAGGATACTTCGTATGGGCCATGACAGCCTATGGCTTAGGTAATGTTTCATCTCAACTTGTGGCTACTCACTTACATGACTTCATGTACACTTCAAGCAAATGATGCATTTGTATACAAATGAAGATGGGAAGTTGCATTTATCGTATTGGCAGAAGCTTGAATGTTTTCTGTTGCAGGTCTTCTTATCACATATGTAGCTCTGAACTTGATGGACGGGCACGGTCAACCGGCTCTGCTTTACATTGTTCCATTCACATTGGGTGAGCATTCCCTTAAGTATTACACCCTTTTGCATTGTAACATGGAAACACACACACACACACACACACTATATTTGTAATAACTGGATGGGATGGGATGGGACGGGACGGGGTTGAATATTGTAAATGGTTGTAAATGCAGGCACCTTTCTGACATTGGGAAAGAAGAGAGGGGATCTGAAAACGCTGTGGACCAGAGGAGAACCAGAAAGGGTTTGCCCACACATCCATCTTGAACACACTAATTAAGAGAGTATTATAACATAATATACCTTACTGTAATTGTAGTGTTTCCCTTGTAAAAGTTGTTATAAGGTTTAAGAAAATAGTCTCTTTGCATAGAAACGAAACGAGGGTAGTCTTAGTCCTAGTCCTACCTCTGCCTGGTAGCGGGTACATAAATGTCTTTAAACATGTATGAGAATGAGTGTATCATAGGAATGACATAATCCTAATCCTCCCTTGTGTTGTGTTGTATCCGAACAATCCAATCCTTTTCTATCGAACTTTTCCCATCCTTGTCTGTTCCAATCTTCCATTGATATTCAAACAGAAAGAAGTGGATATCTTAGTTTTTACGAGACTTGAGTGCGAAGATGACACTTAATCTATTCCAAAACAATTGAAAAACCAACCAAATGAAAGATAGTTGAGCGACCTTGCGGTTGATGAAGATAAACCAAAAGATCAAGAGAGTTGGGGACCAAAAGAATAGACAAGTGAGTAGGTCTTGTGATCCCATTCCCGCTTCTCTACAGAAATGACAATGTAGTGGGTTTTGTTGATTTGGTCGGGAGATGAATTCTCGGTTGGGTTTATGATATTTTGCCATTTTTTACAAATGAGGATTTGTTAATGAGTAAAAAGAGAAGGGGAAATTGCATAAATTTATGGTAAATTTTACATTTTTTTTTGCATAAAATCATGTTAAACTTTATTTTCAAGACACACCGTTAGATTGCCGTTAGTTTTATATTGGATTAATTACAACTTACTATACCTAGTTGTAGTCTTTTTACAAATTACTATACCTATTTCAAAAATTTTTGTTTTGACTCACCTAATTACAAAAAAAAAGTACACGCTGCTATTTTTCCATACAAATCAACTTGATTTAGTGTTTACTTTCAAAAAAATACTAAAATACTCTGTCTCTCCCTCTCTCCTTATCCACTCCTATGTAACTCTCCCTCTACACCCAATTCTCTACAGATATGGAATTAACCCTTTGTTTTTAATTAAAGAATAAAATCATATCACTTTGTTCCTCAAGAACTGAATTGGCGAGAAAGTCACCACGTGTCTGCGGTATCGGGTCAAAGGCCATTCTCGTTAATTTCCAGCTCTGCAAGTCTCTCTCTCCACAGAATTGTGCAAACCAACTCCGCCATACAAATATTTTATTTTTCTCTCTAGAAAAACCTACTGTTCCTTTCCTTCTTTATCTCTTTACAGATGGTGTGTTAGTGACTGAATTGTCCTCTGCCATCTGTGAACCTAATTGTTAATAGCATATAGTGATTGCCTGGTTCAATTTTGGTCATTGCCATCAAATTTTTGCCCTCCAAATATTGCTCTGCCAAACAACAACGGCGGCTAGTGCAACCCTCTGCTGTTGCCCTTCGATCTCGCCCAACTGTCTTTCTCAAAATTGGGCAGTATGAAGATGGGGTCGAAATCGTCGACGAGTTGAAGTTCAATTTTAATTGAAGTTCAGTTTGATTAAAAATCAACCCAAAGTTGAAATCGTCCAAAATCTCTCTCTTATGTGATTGAAAATTGATGGAATTTAGGTTTAATTTGAGTTTTTCTGACGAGGTATTGATGAATTAGGGGAGCCAAATTGAGACGAGATGTTGATGAATTGGGGGAGCCAAGTTGAAGATTCCATCCCCAAATCTCACTCTATGTTAGGGCCAAAGACGAAACCAGAGAAACCACTCACCACCGTGTCTGGTTTCGAAGAGGCGGTGGCTCTGGGAGCTTTATTCTGTGCTCCTCCGCCATGTCTTCGATCTGAACTTCCCGATCACTTTCACGGTGTTCATCATATAGGCTCGGAGGGTAGAAACCAGAAATGATGGAATTAAAAAAAAACAGGCTCCGCCGAACACCATATCTACCAGATGGATTTCAAATGAATGGATGGAACCACCAGATCAAATCAAAATTAAATAAACAACAAAATAAAAGAAAATGAAAAAATAGGGCAAAAATGACACACTATGAAAATCTGATGAATAATTAGGGGTGTTTTAGACATTTCATGCTTTAATAAAAAATTCTATGTCCAAAGTGAGTCAGAATGAAACTTTTTGAAATATGTATAGTAATTTGTAAAAGAGCTCCAGCTAGATACAGTAAGTTATAATTAACCCTTTTATATTTTATTAATAATCAAATGACTAAAATGTCCCTCTATATTCTTCTCTCTTTCTCCAATCTCTTTCTCAGACCAACTCCTTGCCGAAGCCAAAAGGTATATTTTTTAAGAAATTAATATATTTTTATTTTCTATATTTTCTTCACTCCATTATTTTATTCTCATCGCTCATTATAGATGAATTATAATTTTATAAGAGAATAAAAAGTTACTAAGAAAATAATTTTTAACGTGTTTCTTTCTTCCTTAATAGAAAGATAATAAATGATAAATTAAGATATTAGGGCATTTCCAATTCTATATACATATTTCTATTACTTACAGCAACTCTAATGGGACCTTCATCTTCAATAGGAGTTGACACATTTGCATTGCAAATTGCCAATCTTGTCACAGTGGATTGACATATTTGTCAACTCACTATAGTAAAGTTGACATAAATTTAATACTATCATATTAGTTTAACCAATGGATGAATGTCAATATTGAAAAATGATAATAATTGATATTTGCATCAAAATTTAGCAACTTGGGTTGGAGCTGGATAACAATATAGCAACTATGATTGAGTAATAATTTTTGCATTTTAGCAACCTCCATTGGAGCTCCAATGGAGGTTGCTAAAATGCAAAAATTATTACTCAATCATAGTTGCTATTAAGGTTGCTCAATTACAAATGGGAATCGTAAAACCGACCGGAACCAGGCAGAACTGAAATGGGGAGAAATCGGAATCGGGATAAACCGAAATAGATTCGGTTTTGAATTCTGATGAACGGGAAAGTTCGGTTCAGTTTTCGGTTTTCAGAATTAAAAATCGCGGTTAACCGATTAAACCGGTAGTGATTTAACATCTGCTACGTGGCTAAATCTTGTCCGCCCATCAAATTAGATCAGTGGCCCTCATGATTCCACATGGATCCATATGCTCCACATGTGTCACCTATTCACTTTCTTCCTTATTCATTTCTCTTTCCTTCTTTCTCTCTCACTCTCGGTTTCTCTCCTCTCTCTTACTATCAGAACTCTCCACACATCTCTCAAGTCATGAACAATCAGGTTTCTTTTTCTACTCATTCTCAATCCTTCACCTGTGTGACTCACATGGGACAAATCCAAGAACAACCCACATATTTGATAACTTTGTTCTTGAGAGCCACTCAAGAACACACATCTAATTGTTTTTACTTCACAGATTTATAAACTTTTGTATAAAAAAATTATTATTTTTTGTTTCTTAGTTTGATTTGGAGATGAAAAAGTGGTGGATGTCATCCCATTCAATTAAAAATAGACCACTAGACCTAGAAATTTACAATTTCCATCTCTTTTTATTAAAGCATGTTGTTGGTGTTGTGGATTTTGGAGTGGTTTGGTTTGGTAATTTGTGACGACGACGGCGACACTGTGCAGTGAGATCGAGTAGCAACTAGGGTTTCAAGTGTTATTTTATTTTAAATTTTATTTGACATAGTCGGTTTCGGTTAAACCGGAAAACCGGATAAAATTCCCCGTTAACCGAACGTCCAGTTTCCCCTCATTCCCAGTCTGGCTTCAGTTTCATTTTCTGAAAACTGGACATCACCGGTTCGATTGTCGGTTCAGGGGACTGGTTCCGATTAACCGGGATTGAGCACCCCTAGTTGCTATACTGTCATCCAACTCCAACCCAAATTGCCAAATTTTGATCAAAATATCACTCATTACAACTTTTCAATATTGACAATCATTCATTGGTTAAATCTATATTGTATATAAAAGGAGTAGGCAAATTGTACACGTTGTGCTTTCCTTTTTCGTTTTTGAGTATGTTTTTGATTTGGGGTGAGTCGGTTATTTTCAAATTAACTGCTCCGCTTCCAGCGGCGCTTTCTCCTATAAAAAAATCTTTTTCGTTCTCTCACACCTTTTCAATATATATTATTTATACGGTTGTTAGTTTGCAATCTCCCTAGCCGCACAAATTATTTTCATCACAGAACACTTTGATCAGTCTTCGTCGGAGTTGTTTTCCTCCGGGTGTCGTTGGAGCAAACAAACAGGAAGGAGAGGGTTTGATTTGGATTGAGATTCGCTGAAAAATCCTTTGGAACTCCA
>JAYMTP010002865.1:0-18436 GCA_036897365.1 Geranium brycei
GCTCATTGATTCCAACACCCGAGAGAGAGCGAATACACTTTATAGAAAGTGTCCAACACGCCTCGACTTATTCCGAGTTTATATCCATTGGTTTATAAAGTTTAATGTAAAAGAACCAAAAAAAGTTAGCCCAATTCTTGTATGCGTCTCTTGTAACAAAGAGGTGAAGAGTTCAAACAATAAAAAAAACGGTGAAAAAATCTATAAGCTTTATATCGAAAAATTTACAAAACAACACCGTTTTCTTAGTCTTCAACCTTCATTTGAATATTGATCATATAGCCTACATAGTTTCGATTTAAGTGATTTAAAAACCAAAATATTTAAAATTAAATTAACAACATGCTCATATCAAATTTATGATCTAAAATGAAAATAATGAAAAAAAAACACAAACATAAAGTTTGTTCAGATCTCCCCTCTCATGTCTCACCGCCAACCCAACTGTCTTAAATCGAATATTTCAATAAATGGGTTTTTTGACGGATTGGAATTACAAAAAATGGGAGATGATTTTTGGTATAAAGGGTATTTTTGATATTTCCGTAAAATAAAATTTAAAAGATCAGAAATTAATTTTTTTTAATTGAGATAATGTACGAATTTTTTTAGCAACTTGGATGCCCAAAATACTAAATTAATATTTAAGTAACATCTGAATTAAAAATATATCAATATGTCATCTTCCAAAAATAAAATAACAATTTTAAATGAAGCGAGACCAAATAAAAAGCCACCAGCTTGTACTCAAACGATAACGAAGTAAAGTACAGTTTGTGAGATTATTGCATTTATGTTAAGAAAAAATTTACAAAAAAAGAGAGGAATGTTGTTGGCGATACAAATGGTAAGAGTCGCACAGTGAACTGAAGAAGACTCTTCTCACCAGTTCACTCAAGCTATCGCTCCCTTCTGAAACATTCCCTCCCACACTTACCTATTGGTCCTCTTCAACCTCAAGAAGAGAAATCGAAGGAGACCCACTTGGTGTATTCAGTTCTTCCTTCTTCTTTGTTCTATTTATTGATGATTTTCGGAGATGATTTGCTTGAGAGCTGAAGTTCTGGACGACGACGACCAGAGCTGCACTTCCCGTGAAAATGGGTTTAGCCTCCCCATCAATTTGTGAGCTCTCTACCTCTTCCCTCTTGTTTATTTTTTCTGGGTTCCTCGGAGAAATGATAAAAATTGCATCTTGTTGAGGCTAGTGGAAGCTCCATTCATAGATATCTGCGGAAGGCCGGTGCTGGTGGTGCTAAGGCCTCTCGTCAGTGGACTTGGAGCAGTGCGTTTTCTTCTGCAGATGGCTCCCCAACTTCTGATTTTGAGGTCTGTTTCCAGCTACATCTCTCTTTGATTGATTCAATTCAATGTTTGCTTGCTCCTTCCTTCACATTGTTCTGACCTAGATCATGGTGATGAAGTTAGTGCTTGCTCTTTTAGGTTCTGGGAAATTGCTATTCTGCTTTAGTTTTGTTAGTACTTCAATTTTTGGGTCTTGGGACTATTGTTGCATTCTCTAGGTTCAGCTTGACATTTCTCACTACCGTAGATCTTCTTGTCATCATGGACCTGAATCACGGGTGGAATTAACTGTTAACTGCCCATATCTCACATTGATAAAACCGATTTTCTTTGCAACTTCCATCTTTTCCACTGTTTGTTTGTTTGTGTTATCCTCCGGCTATTGTGAGGGTTATGGCTTTCGATTATTTAGTTATTTCTTGGGATGCTTATTCATGTCATCAGTCAAGTCTAGATTTTAACAGAAATCTATGCCTGCAAGTTGTATGGCTGGAACTGTTTTCGCATTGACCTTGTCTTGGTTTTGGATGGATGTCATAAGACAATGGAAAAAGTCCATAAGGGCCTATTAGTCACATGTGTCGGACCTATGTGACCCTGTGAAGTGAAGTTGGGGAGATAAAGACATAATTATCTTGTCTCTTTGCTGCCAAGAAGTCAGTATTGAAAAGCACGCCCAGTTGCACAGTTTTCGGATGCTTTTGTCTTCTACATGTTCAAATTTTCAAATCCTCATGACCCCAGATAATCAAGAGAGGCTTCAATTCCATTCAAATTTCTACCTTTTCCCAGAAGGTTGAGCTTTAAGAGCAGAAATGGTTCGTTTTAGATATCTTTGGCCATCAAGCTTACCTCAAATGTATTAATTTTCTTCCTATCGCGATTCTTTACAACTTCCGTTTGAGCTTCTCTTCACAACTTTTACTGCACTTATCTTCTTTCTTGTCTCGCGCGCTGTTTCCAATTACATCTGCAATGGTTTCTGGTTCCCTATAAATTGGCTTTTTTTATTAAGACAATGGATCGACAAAACGCAGATTTCCTAGTTTCAAAATAATTTAGTCATCATATATTGATTAACTAGAACCCAATGTAAGTAATGTATCAAATGTCAGAGGAACAACATTTGGTTGCTCTTCCAAGCACTTCCTTAAATGTGCTGCATTTGAACAATGAATTTCTACTGCTTTCAATTGTCAGGATTGTATGTTGGTTGCTTAAATAATTTGATTGGGATAGAAGTTTATCCTCCCATGGTCTTCTTACTCTACCACATATCTACTGTTAACACATCCACAATTATGCCCAAGTCTTTTTCTCCACCACAAAATTCTTCTAAGGTTTTCATATGAATACTATCTCTGCACAGGATGTATCAATATTGGGCTGAATTTATGAATAAGAAAACTGTCACCCGCATATATTTAGTATGCTTGAAATGGTATTTGGATTCTGAAAGTCCATTATGCACAGGACACTAAGCCACAGGGCAGAAGATCTAAAGAAGAGAAAGGTGGAAAAATAAATTTTCAGAGGTACCAGCTTGAGCAAGATGTAAGCGTCTTCCATATTCTCTATCCTCTTCCGTCTTTTAATATTAGGGTTTAAATATTGAAATACGCGTATAAATGCATTGATGAGGTTCTTGACTCTAGCTGATAAAAAAGGTCATTAACTCGTCGTCTCACCTCTTTTTTCATTTAAACTCTTATTCTGGGTATAATGCATAACTGTTTTTGGTAATAAGGAAATAAGTATCCAACTACAGTTTGGGTTTTCATTTACAGTACTATGTCTTCATTCTTTCACATGTTATCAGTAACCATCGTTTTATCTGATTAATATTTTTTAGCTCAATTGGATCAGTAACTGGGCCCTTGCACCGTATTGTTTGTGTGTAACATATTATACATTAATACTTACCAGTTCCTAGTCTTGAATACTATCCAAGTAGTACTGAACTCTAATTTATGGTACCAATATCATGGTAAAGGTCAAAGAGTTGCAGAAGAAGTTGCAAGAAGAGATTGATTTGCACTTAGCTCTTGTTAGTGCTGTTGAGCACTCTGCTCCAGCCTTATCTAGTTCACCCGGACAGCTTCCAGAGGAGGTCAGCTTAGTTTTATTGCTTCTCTTATGTAGCTTATCTTCTTTCTGCCTCACACTTCCTAGCATGGATCGCAGGCTCAGGAACTTTTAGAGGGTATAGCTATTTTGGAGATTACTATATCTAAGCTCGAAGAAGAATTGACTGCCCTGGAGTGTCAGCTTAGTCAGGAGAGGAATGAACGCCGCCTTGCTGAGTACCGTTTAAGGCATTTGCCAACTAGTACATCATCACTTCTTAACTGTTCTCCCGCCTGCTTAACAGAACCGGTATGGCTTTTGTGCTTTACTTGGAAGGTTTCCCCAATGATTTTTCAATTGTTAAGAATTTTACTGGATGTTGTTTTGTTTTGTTGTATATACCATTTATCATTTATCATTTGAATGCTATATTCCTATGTTGAATGTACCCATTCAATATTAAGAGTTCGGAACAACTAAAGAAGCTAATAACCTACAGTTAATTGCAGATTATGAGGTCTTGCAATACTAACAATATGGAAGAAGAGATGGATGGCGCGCCTCTACCTATAGACACTGCCGAACATCCAAAGAAGGATTATTTTGTGGAGAATCTTTGGCACCACCCTAATAATCTCTCAGAAGAAATGATACTCTGCATGAGAGATATTTTCCTCATTTTAGCAGTTTCATCTAAGTTCTGTTCTTTTGAAGGTATTGCGTCGTCATCTTCACCTCAGGGCCACTTTTCCTTTTCCTCTCTGGCTTCTTCCGCAGACTCACCTGCAACAACTTCATTATTGAGGAGTCCCACAGTTGATTTGGAACATGGTACTGAAGCCTCATCACAAGATGGCTTCTCTGACCCTTATACAGTTCCTGGCAAGGTAGATTGGAGGACAATTATTGGACCATACAACATGGCAGTTGAGGTCTCTTGGTTGTCTGTTGGGAAGAAGGAACTTGACTACACTGCTGGGGCTTTCAAGAGATTTAGGTTTGCTACTTCAGATCATAAACGAAGCTAAAACCATAAATAACTACTTTGTATTTATGTTGTTTAAAGCATATATAGTACTTCCCCCAATCCAAAATAAGATTCCTATTTGACTTCTAGCCAAATTAAGGTGTTGTGGAGTTAGTGCTCCACTTTCTCACCATGCCCCCATGAGCTCCCATTTGTAAGATATATGTGGTAATAACTAACTCACAATAGGATATTATTATTAGTTCACAGATAAGTCACTAACACAAAAGGAAAGCGAACACTTACATTTGAAACAATTATATTAGAAAATTTTATTTTGGAATAGAGGGAGTACAATAAGCTTGAGTATGATGTGTTCTTGTTGAACCGGATTAGTTGGCATTTGGCATATAGCTAATATTTCATTCAAAATTTTCTTAGCTAGGAAGTTGATTTTGTTACTCCTCTCTGTTGTGCAGGTTACTTGTTGAGCAGTTAGCTAGAGTGAACCCATCTCGCATGAGTTGCAATGCGAAGCTTGCGTTTTGGATCAATTTGTATAATGCGTTGATTATGCACGTAAGTTCAATACGCTAGCTAGTCCCAGTTTCCCCCAGATAATTGATCGTTTGGTTTCATCAAGAAAAATTTATATTCCACTGTTCAAAAAAGAATGGGATTTTCTTACATCCAGGAAGATAGGGAGCACATTGGTGGTGGATATGCTGATAGATATTGAAACTTCCTAATTTGAAGTCTGATTGTTTGGACATGCTTTTCTGTCTGTTTTCTCAGGCCTATTTGGCATATGGAGTTCCAAAAAGTGATATTAAATTACTTTCCCTGATGCAGAAGGTTTGTTTTTCTATTACATTTTCAACCGAACTCTTACATACATTAAAACAATGTGTGACGCTGAATGCAATGGCAAATGGCCTGCAGGTAGCTTATACTGTTGGAGGACATTCATTTAGTGCAGCGGATATTGAATACAGCATCCTGAAGATGAAACCTCCAGTTCATTCCCCGCAACTTGTATGCATCAATTTCATAACATTCACCATCCCGTAATTTTTTATGAGTCTAGAATCAAATTTACGTAGAGCTCCATTAATCACCTAATTGTGACTGGTTTTTTCTTTGTAAAAACAACTTATGAACTAATAAGCAGCAATCAGTAAATATTATCATGGTATCAATGATATAGCAGTACGTTTGATCTCAATATGTATCTCTAAATTGTAGTTTTTCTCTTCCTAGTTTGTTGTTCTTTGTCTAATAGAATCATAGAGAAGGCCACTTTGAAATGGAAAATTTTCAAACTAATGTCTGAGGTTCTCTGGCATGGGAAAACCTGAATTATGTGAACTCTTGAATGTTCAAAACTAAAATGCTTAACTTATGTTATTTTATTCTCAGGCCTTGGCTCTTGCAGTTCATAAGTTCAAGGTATCAGAAGGACAGAAAAAGTATTCAATCGAGCATCCTGAGCCTCTTCTGGCTTTTGCTCTAAGCTGCGGGATGTATTCTTCACCTGCGGTAAGAACTTACAGCTTCTAACTTCCCCTTTCAACGTTCTTGTTAGCACAAAATTAGTGTATTATGCATTTCTTAACAGCGGTCATATTATGAACTTCCATCTAAGGGTTGGTATCCTATATCAAGCTTATTTAGTGCAAATCTGTTTTAATTAGCCAATATGATGCTAGGCCGCGTTTTGGTGTGGTGTGGCCATTGGAATAGGAATGGGGAACGCACCATCTTTTGCGTGTGGAGGTGAGTAGATGTGTAAAGCTTTTAGGATCGTTCCCGTTCTCTTGCATCACCCTATTTCCATTTCCACTTGGCAAAATAAGAAACCAACTTTATGGGAGGGTTAGGAAATGGGAATGAGAATCAAAATGAGGCTAAATTATACATAAATTAGTGTGGTTCACATTCCCAATCCCGGGAATTTTGTAAATCCATGGGTTTCATTTCTGAGGCCAGCGACGAGGTCATGATCCAAACATTCCAACAGATCCAAGCAGAAAATAAAGTGTCCTCTCTCTAAGCCGTTCATTAGGCTTTTCTATTTGTATTTGTTTTTCATCATTGTAATCCATTTTCTTTGTATTGTTCCGTGAGGGCCCTTTTCCCAACTTGGGAATCAGCTCTCTCTTCTTTAATATTAGCATTAAATTGCTGATCAAAAAAACATTCCCAAACCTAGACCCTTGTACAAATGCAGCTTTAGTACATCTGAAATTAATAGGGATTGGTGATATACCTGGATACACTGTTGGCATTGGTGATTTAATGCATTCCTTATGAAATTATGTTGCAGTCCTAACAAGGCGCTCTCATCTACATTACATTTTGTAATCAGGTGAGGATCTTCAGGCCGGGAAATGTGAATGAGTTGCTTATGAAGTCGATGAAAGATTATGTTAGAGCGTCTGTAGGGATAGGAGAGGGAGGGAAGCTATTGGTGCCAAAGTTGTTGCACAGTTTCGCCAAAGGCAATGTGGAAGACTCTTTGCTGCCCGAGTGGATCTGCCAGTTCCTCTCGTCGGAGCAAGTTGCCATGGTTAAAGATTGTTCTTCAAATAACAAGTGGAGGCTCCTCGGTCCTCAAAGCTTCATCATCATACCATTTGATTCAAGATTCCGGTACCTCTTCCTATTGGAAAATACTAAGTTGAGATAACACCGGTTTAATGTTTAAACCGGAGGGCATGCAATTGTTTTGTATATTAGCACTCACTGGTTGAAGGGAACCAAAATAACTGTAGTTTGAGCTAACTTCATGTACCATTTGACCCAACATATGTGTTGGTAACTTACATAACTGCATTAGAAGCAAGGGAATTGCTGTGAAATCAACTTTCTTTTTAGAATCTGACAAAATTATTGTATAGTAAAAAAATACATTGGTGCACCCAAAATTGTCCAAGTTTCCTTTTTTTCTCTCATGAAGACTTTCGTATCGTGACCTGACAGGAGAAAATGAGGATTTGGGTGCGCGGAAAAATGTAAAGTTAAACTTGTGTGGACCTCAAACCTTGATAATAAGGAGAGGAGCTTTACTCGTCATTGTTTAGTCTTGTTAGTTCTTTGAGCGCGGTTTTAGCTATGCTAAACACATTTCATGTAGAACGAGAGTTTAGGTAAGACACGTAATTCCTTGGACTGATTCATCTTGGTTGAAAAATGATTAATAAAAGAGAAGAATCTGAATTGATTAACTCAATCTTATAGATTCAAATACTACCAAGTATGTTTTTTCTCTTCATGGATCAAATTTAGGCCAAAATGATTGAAGAGTGATCCAAACATGATCTCCAATATGTGGAGTATTACTGTAATGAGAATGAAGAACACAAATGGAGTAAGCGCACACACAAGCTATAACTTATCCCTTACAATAAAAGTATAACGATTAGTTAGATTCTAACGAGGGTCAATACTGTAACGAGAGATCATAACTTAACCCTCAAAAAAAAGTATAACGATTAGTCAGATTATAACAAGGGTCAATGTTGTAACAAAAGACCGAGCTGATTATAAAACTCTTAAAGGGAGACTCAACCTTTAAGGTATGAGTGTAACGAGAGTCAATATTGTAACGAGGGGGAAACTTAGTGCAACGTGGGTTTGAACTAATTATGATAACCTAACGGTTGTCTTAACATTCTGAACCATCGTTCATCCGGTTTAAACTACTGTAACGAGGGACCGGGTTGATTATGTCAATCTGAAAGAAAAACTCAACCCTTAAGGTAAGAGTATGGAAACATGGTGCAATTATTTATTTGAGTTTAAGGTAGTTATGAATTGCATTAAGGTAGTTATAAATATAATTTCACATGTTAATGTGGTAACACGCAACACCAAACCAAATTCTCTCAAGAACTAAAAAACCCAGCTTTCTCGGCCAAGCTTCCAAGGTCGCCGGCGGCGCTCTTTGTGCTTCCGGCGACCATCCCTCTTCACTTTTTCATCTCCCTCTCCCCCTCCCCCTTCCTCTACCAAGTTGCGCTGCTCTCCCTTTCCTTTTCATCAAGCTCCACCCGATTCTCTAAACCAAGCTCATCTCTCTCTCGCAGACACCTCATATTCTTGGTTTGCAAGGGCTTGGGATTGAAATTTCAACTCTGATCTGTTCATCTTCCTGATCTGGGTGTTTAGGGGTCGGTTTTGGTGGAGCTTGTGGGGTGTTGGGAGTCCAGGTGCGGTGGTGTGCTTGGTGGCGTTTGGCCGGCTTCAGTGGTTGCTGGCTCTGTTCGGTGTTGCGTGTGACGGGTTTTCTCTCGGCGTTCTCGCCGATGATCTTTGTCGATGTTGGCCGACAACGTCGATCCCCGCTTGTCGGTGATGCTCTAATGCGGTCTTGTCGGATCCTGGGTCGGGGGTGCGTGTTGGAGACTGTGGCCTGCTCGGATCGCCACTTCGGACTTTGTCAGCCTGGTGGTTGGGGAGCTCTCTCCGGTGCCGGTTTCCCGGTCCCCGGCGGGTGGGCTCTTGTTCGCCGTCATTGCTTCCTTTCGTTCCGATGTGGCTCCGGTGACGATTCGTGTTCTGGCACCCTTTCCAGCGTCGTCTTGCCTATCGGTGTTGTTGTCACCAAGATTTCAAGCTTTCGTCAATTTGATGTTTTCTTGCATCTCAATTCTCAATTCTCAAATACCTCGAATCAATATATTAATGTATCGTGTTGGCTTTTCTTTCCTGTTTTGGGAAGGTTAGGTCATCTTTCGTTAATATAATATCTATTTGCTGAGAAAAAAAATATAAATATAATTTCACTCGATTGAGATGGTGGGTGCGGGATCAGTGTAGCTTTTCATTGTCCCATTCCAACGAATGACTCTTCACAGGAGTTTAATGATTGTCGCCTAATCAGCTTGGTGACAGTGAGTTACAAGATCTTATCTTAGCCACCAAAGGTCTTAACTTATTTATCTAGATAGGTATACAGAGAAGAGAATTCACAAAGATTGTTGCTATTCAGGATAGATTGGCAGTATCACACTTACAATTTGCGGATGACACGATTCTTTTTCTTTCCACCTACAGCAAGAGACTATCTAATATGAAGATGCTTCATAATGGGTTGGCATGAACTACAAGAAATATAAGTTGATCGGTACGGGTCTAAGTGTTGGCTAATGAATTGAGGTAGCCAGAATTTTTGGTTGTTCGGTTCGCTCGTGGTCGATATAATTGCCTCGCATGAAAAGAAACTCTCTCTATAGTAGGCCAAATTACTCAGCTTTGGAGAAAGGGTCAAGTGGATCAAATCTACCCTAAGCTATCCCATCATATTATATGTCCTTGTTTAAGACCCTAGCAACAATGGTGATGTCATTTAAAGCGATTTAGAGAAAGTTCTTCTGTGCAGCTAGCACGAATAAGAAATCGTTGCTCAAACTTAAATGGAGCATAGTTTGTTTTCCCAAGGACAAAGATAGACTTGGGATTTGTCGTTTAATCTCAGTGAATCAAGCTCTCCTATCTAAGTGGTGGTGGAGATTCGCAGTCGAACAAGATTCTCTTTGGAAACTAATAATATGTGCCAAGCACGGTGCGGGTCAATTTCTAGATTGTATATGAGGGTCAATTCAACTAATGCCGCTGTTGACACCTTCTGGTGGAAGGGGCTTAGCAGGTTGGATTTAGAGACCGGCTCGGACCGAGATTCAGGATGGAAGCAACATCGATTCCTTTGGTGCCCTCTCTTTAGCATCACCCTTTGGCACATTTGGCTGGTTAGGAATGCTCTGACTTTTTTTAAAGAGCTTCAACGTCCTTGACGGTGACTTTCCTCAAAATCAAGCCTATGAAAATTTCACTTCATCTAACTAAGTCTCTGGATAGAAAAATGATTAGGCAGGCTATCCATGCTTAGGACTTGTCACCTTTAGTTCAGTCCCTTCAGACTTGGTTTTCGATGATTTTTTTCTTAATTTGTTCTTGTTTTGGAATTGACTGCCTTTTTGTTGTTCTAGGTAGTTCATGTACTAGGTTTCTTCTTTTCAAGTTTTTAAGTGCAATAAATCCTCACACTACAAGATAATAAAATAGCAAAGGAGTGTTAGAAATGACGAAAATGTACCATGAGCTTTATATATTTAGGTAAACTATTGCATTTTTACAAAAATGACAATTTACAATTAAATTAAGAATTAATATTTTTATAAAATAATATTTAACTTAAAAATAATTTAACTAAAATTTTAAATTATAAAATTTGATTACACAAATTTTAGTCAGAAGATAAAAACATTTTAAAGTATTTACTTATATATTTTCTTAAATAATCTATTTCTTAATTGAGGACAATTTTGTTATTTTATACAAATACATACTTTTTGCATAAAAAAACAAAGTTCACAACTTATATTTACCATCAACAAAATACATGACACTTTCTTGTAAAAGTATGACCACATTTTTACAATTTTTCCTAAAACAGGGTTGAAAAAACTTAACCATCCACTATTCTTTAACAGTCATAAGACAACACTAAACAGCATAAAAAATGGAAGACTTAGTTCAAAACTTAATTGCTCTAATATACTTTAACAATATCATGTTTTCTTCTAGTAATACATCAAAATGTCGGAAAAGGTACTTAAAATCTTTTCCACAAACAGTTTCGGTTACAGCAGAAATGACCAATACTAACACGAGGTAAATCAATGATATTCAAACATCAAAAACCTGCCCACGAGGAAAACATAATCAATAGTATAATTTCCCTCAGCCCAACTGAGTTATTCACAAAGATATTGTCATTGGAAGCAAATGAGCAAGGGCTGTCGGTGACACACAAGTGAGCTGCAGACAGAACCACGTGACAAATGATATTTAACTCCACCATGAGAAGCTAGCAGGCGTTGCAAGAAATTCATTCCTCCAAAGCAACTAAGCAGAGTCACAAGCAAACTTCACGATGGCAAGAGAGCTTTCAGTTGTGCATTGAAAAGATCACCAAGAGCTCCACGAACATCCATCTACACGATGATATAGAGAAATAAAAGGGCAGCAACATAAATATTTAAAACTGAACGTCCACGACTAACAAGTATCCATAGACGCCAACATAATTCTCCCTCCCTTTCAAAATAGTGTTGTGATTTCATAAATCGGATGTTCAAAAAATAAGTGTGCACTTTCCTTTTTGAGGAAATGAATTATACACGGATAACCAATAGTATCTCTGTATGAATTAATTAATTATAATGTACTGCGGGAGCAAATGGGACATGGTGGGTAAGTGGAGCATTATTTTCACTAATCCTTATTGTTTGCCAAAACTCAAGAGGGAACTTAGTTTGGAACAGAGGGTGTAACACTATTTCAATCCTACTGTGTCAACGGCCCAGATGCAATGTGACACATGCGCACTTATAAGAGATGAATTGATAAACAAAAGATTACCTGATCACAGCATACAAGCTTTGTAAGCACAGGATAGAGTTCTCTCAGATGTCTTCTAAATATCTGATTGTTCATAAAGCACATGCCTTTAAGCACCTGAAAGGATAAACATGATACAACTTCTGTTACTACTGCCAGCTATATATATTTGTTTACAATTGTTTGGTATTCAAATTAGACTTCTAGTACAATCAGCTTGAAGCAGGTCTAAGCAAGCATTTACAAGGCATAATTCAATCAAATCAACCAAAAATATAAGAAAGAAAAGGGATAGAAAAATCTTCCGCTTAGAAAAGGAAGAAAGATCGCAAGTCGGTAGCTAGCAAAAAATTAGATTAGGTCACAATAACAAAAACAAAATGGGCTTGTTTTAAAAGCTTGAAAATACCTAAAAATTCAACTAATAAATAAACATATTATATGACACAGCGGTGCTATGAATATGAGGCAGACAACCAACATAACCACTACAAAGAACGCAAAGAAAGCAAAAAACAAAATATGAACCAAAATACATATTTATACCTTAACTATAACTGGAGAGCGTAATTCCAGAACCCGATGGATATCCATACTAGTCGTTTCCCCTACATTTGACTGGAATTCAGATGCCTCCCTCAGTATCTGTTCGCAGAAAGACACAAGTTTGCTTTCTGCTAATCTTTCAAGTTGCTCATCCGAATTAGAATCTTTGGGAATGCTTTCGACTTTAGCTATATCAATGTCCTGAGAACTGTCAGTCTGTACATGTTCCTCACTGTTTGCATAAAACCCAGAAGTTGATTTGTGCAAGACATCCAGATAAATAGAAGTCCCAGCCAATTCCTGGCGAAGAAGATTCAGCGGTGGCCTGTGAAAAGAAGATAATATTTATTATATAAGGTTCTCCTCTATATTGCAGGAGTCCTACAAAAGACAAGAATTCAGAAGATCACAAGGAAAAGTATATTTAAGGTACAAATTATGTCCCACCTATCAGCAGGAATATGACGCATGCGCAATCTGAGGTTAGGGTATGAATTATATGAAGCAGCAAACTCCAACAAGGATAATAAGATCTCCATTATGGCAACCTTTTGAGTCACTTTCAGTTTGGCCCAGTATTTCTTCTGCACATATTTTCAAGAAAATTCAGGAGAAGGAAAAAAAAGTTGTAACATGCTCTTAGCAGAACATGTGGAAATGAGGTATAACGTTAACCTTCTCCACAGTTCAACTTTCCACACCACCCACTACATTTAGGTACACTTTGTTTGTTAAAAGGAAGACTCAAAACTTACCATAACGTCCGCAATTTGCATCCATAAAAAATATATATTTATGGCAACAACGAAAGACTACATAAGAATCAAATTTATACCTGAATACTATCAATAGTACCAAGAAGTAATAATTGAGTGATGCACTTGCTCCTCACATATCCCATCACTGGACTTTCCTCCTCTTTGACTTCAACCTCCACAGCATCAGGAAGCTACAATGCATTGAGATATAGGAAAAAGAATAATGATAAAATGTTTCAAAAAAAGAATTCCCACTATCTTATATGAATTGTTTTCAAAAGATTACCAAGTTTATTATAAGAAAGTCTGGTTCTTATTTATAAATTTTCAGTTGCCGATAAAATATAATAAAAAAGCAAGACAGTTCGAAGAACAGTAAGCCATTCTAATATAATAAACCTCTCAATCCAATATAAGTAAATAAAAAAAGGATAACTCCAAGGAACTGCACTGGCGCTAGTGGTCCAGTGTGCTCTCCCCCTGGCCGCGCCCAGGGTTCGAGAGTGAGGAATTGCCTTGTTGGGTGGGGTGGGGTGGGGTTGGGGTAGATTTAGGGGGTGGGTTTAGGACTTGTATAGGTTGTTGGATGGGGCTTGGATTGTGGGGTAGTATATGATCTCAAAAAAAAGGATAGCTTCCACACTCCTTGTCCAAAATGAAAAACTGAAAAATATACATGCATATAATATTCTAAGATGGTTTTCACCTTGCCAGTGTTTGACACAAGAAAATATCAAACTATGCCAAATTGAACAGAAGCTAGTCTTACAGAAAGAAATGCAAACCGGGTTAAGAGAACAGATTTTCCAACCAAGCACAACTTTCATGATACCATTTTACAAAGCGTCTTAATTAAGAATAAGGGAACATTTTCATAGTATACGTGAAAAATATCAGGTTGCATTATACCTTGTCTTGAGTAGTTGATACTGAGGCATCCCGATCAGGAATCTTAGCTTTAGAGGTAAGATTTCTCAGGAAGATATTGTCCATCATATTTTCCATAAATCTTTGACCTATTGTTTGACTTCGCTGGAGACTTCCCGATTCGACAGATTTCTGAGTTCTTCCTGATGGAGATGGAAGGCCTGCAAAACAGACATTTTTTGTTCTTTAGGTATTCTCAGTAGACAAAATTTAGTCATTTCACTTGTGTCCTGAAGGAAATGAAACGGTAGGAAAACTACTCAATGAGAAGGATGATGTCCTACAAATGTATATTTTAAGATGCTGATATTCACTATGATCATCTCATAACAATGTATGCACATAAAAAGAATGATGACCTAACCTTCAGATCCATCCAAGTTATTTTGTGATTCTGAGTCTTGACTGTGATCGAGCATGGCTGATGCATCAAGATTTCTTGTCGAGTAATCAGCACCAAGGCTAATAGATGCCGATGAAGATATCTTTCCATTATCACTGACACCAAACTGATGATTATCAACTTCCCCGTTATCAGTAGACCTTAGGGAAGTTGTATCACCACTGGTTAACACTCCCTGTGTCTGTAGGTTATCAAAATCCAAAGCATTGAGGAGCTCAAGTGGTTGGGTGGTGTATGAAGCATCTCTAGTGGTACACACAAAAAAACCTATTAGTCATGAACCAATTATGAAATTTTCATGTAATACAATGCACATACCTAATGCTTTTCAATAGTGTATCCCAGTCGTTTTCAGAGAACTGATGCCCTCCAACCTCTATTAGGTGAACCAGTGCACCCATAGCGATTGACACTACTGTTTGATCTGTCTTTTTGGCGCAATCCAATAGCAAACTCAATAGTGGAGGCAGCATAAAACAAACCTCCTGCATGAGAAAATGAAATGAAATTTTCTGTGAAGATTACATTTTGGAAACAAAACTATGAAAAAGAAAGGTGCACATAGTTTAAAACTATTTTCACAAACATAAAACTTCTTGAAATTTGCTAATGATGTCACATGTATGATGTATCAACTAGGAGAAATCAAGGAAAATAGTTATAGTTATCATCCTCTACAGAAAGCGAACTTGTACAAATTACCAAGAGCAATCTTTCATTCTCAAAACAAATCTTATGTTGCCAATAGATTCACACATTTCGAGGATGCGTTTTGAAAGATCAAAAAGGCTTTAAGGGAAACCAGTTTCTTCTACAAGGTATGTAGCTATGTCTTTAACATGACAGACTTTTCAATTCTCGTAGTTGCAAAAGCAAATTTCAATATGCAACAGTTAACAAAACCTTGGCTCGCAACAACCATACATCAAAATAAGCTTCACCTATTTTTTACCCAAGAAATAGTTCCAGTATATCTGTTCTCATCCAGCAGTGCACATAATTCTGAAACCAGTACCCAAGGTAATATGATATGAAAATACCAATACCTTGTAAAATGTATTGAAAAGGTTGCATAGTAACTGTAATGAGTGAATGCTGGTTTCACGAAGCCACTCGTCACCGTAAGAAATCTCGCTTTCCTTTCCGGCATGCCTCACATGATCAAAAATGGGAAACAAGACACGATGAAAAATGCTTTCCCAAAATGATGACGAGAACTTGCTCCCTCTCTCATTCAGCAAATCAAACAAAACTTCAAGCGCACAGCTTCGGACCTCTGATCTAGTATCTAATGTCAGATCAGATAAACCAGCCAACATTGGAAACCAGTAATGCTCAGTGACATCAAAAGGTGCATCGGCATCGGCATCGATAGGATTTGAAGTTCCACCAGGTATCAAGCCCTAAGATCCACAAACAAATAGAAACATTTATGCAAGAAGGTTTATATGCCAAAGCAACAGGTCAAAGCAGTAGGATATAAACTAACAAATTTCACAACAATATGTTCCAAGGGAACCCATTCAAGCAAACAGTTTCACTGACAGACATCAGAACATGGAACTATGAAAACCCCAAAAAACTATAACGCGTATGCACTTTCTTAACCACAGAAAATTCACAAGCATACCCAATCACATGCACTCAATGCAAAACTATATGCCAAGACCATACATCAAGCTCATGCCAGCAACTCTTATATAAGAGAAAGCATATGCTACAAATCCTTTCAATGCGTCTGATAGAAGTCACCTTTTTTCTCACATCAAAGCTATGCGCAAGGTTTTTCCGCTTTTATCAAGCACAGACAGCAATATAGAACGAAGTGGACAAAATTACTAAGCAATGGTTGGAGTGAACATCTTTTTGATGGAGAATCTAGAAATTAGACCCCCCAGCAGGAATTGTCCTATTTTCAGGGTCATAATATAATTATTATCGTCAAGGCCAAGCCCCTCCCTATGTTTTCGCTAAGACAAAAACACCTGAGGATCACACAACATATTTAAGAACCTAAAGTAAAATCATATGATGTTTCTGGTACAGCTTCTCAAGTATTAAGAATCATTATCAAGAACAATATGTGATGCCCAGACTGTACGAGTGTGGAAATTAAGAGCGTGAACTCACATAACGACTCTAGCTCATAGTTCCACTACATTACATCCTATCAACTTTATAAGCGCAATGTCTTCAAAAATTGCTCACGAGAGGGGTTCCCATAAATGGTTTCAGTTGATATTTCGGATAAAGCCAGATCATTAGGTGCATACCATTCTTTTACTGTTTGAGGAAGCTTTAATTTAATTTTGTAGGGTTATGGTGTTTCTGAACCAAGGTAGAATGTTGATTTAACTTAAAATCAAAATTCTGCTTTAAGTATTTAACGAAGGGAAAGAATCCATCAGAACAAGCCACTCATTCCTGAACAAATCACCAAGTTTAAAACTTATGGTACAAAATTAAAGCAAGTATATATTTAGTGATGACTGAACGAAGAATAGCATACCTCTGCTAGACGATCCTCACAAATACGCAAGAGTGCAATAGCCTTCAAACTTATGCGATGAGAAGTTTTATTGTTGGCAAACCTGATCAGACAGTTGACGCAATCCATAAAGCAATCTCCAACAACTTGATCAAAGTGTTCCAAGATAACTGCAAATGTCCATAACATTAGGCATATGAAAACCAACAATACAATATTGCAAGTGGCACCACAAGAAGACGAGCTTATATGTCATGATTTTACCTTGCTCAACATTTTCAAATGCACTTTCAACAATCGATTCTAACTCATCATCTGCGGCAGCTGTGAAAACCATGAAGACACTATGCCATCCAGATTTTATATTTCCAACTTTCGATTTTATCATCTGCAACCAGAATTGTCCAAATTTATTAAGCAAAGACACTATCAATGATGTACATACATAAGCTAAACCTTTTACATGTATAAAAAATAATGGGTAGCATTCAAGAATAAGAAATTAGACATACCTGAACAATGCAGTCAACAATTAATCTCCTTATTGCTTCACTACGACTACTCCGAATAAGAACAACAAAAGGCTTGAGAATGTCATTTTGGAAAGTGAAACTGGTTAGTTCCGCACGCTCCAAGTATTTCATACCAAGTTGCCTTAGAGAATCTATCGAGTACATAGCAATTTTTTCATCTCGATGGCTTCCAGCAGCAATGAAATGATTTGCCAGTACAAACCATATTCTGGCCCAGACCTGGAGGATGTATAAACAGAACTTTTGGAATACTGACACTGACAAGAAAATAGCAGAGGCATGCAAAGTATAATGACTACAGCAGAGGCAGCTCATAAACGATTCCATCATGCTTACAGACAACTCATGGAAAGTAATATTATATCTCTAAAGTAGTCATTCGAATATACCAGCACAGCCTGACAAAGTGTATCTTCATTTCTTCTACAAACAATTTACTTGCCACAATGCTAGAGAATGAAACACCTTCTACTTGGGTTCAAGTATATACAGGGGGTAAAGGTGATAAAGATTGGAAACTTTTAGAATAGCATGTAAGTTTATTTTCCAGAAACCCAATATTAAAAATCCTATTCACCCATTTTATAAGTGAAGAAAACCAAAATATTTCTTACATTTACAAATTCAATATAGCCATACAACTTATAAGGGTTTTTTTTATCGGCAATAAATGTAAATTGACATATAAATAATTACAATGCGAGCCAGAGAAGGCGGAAAGAAAAACATCAACAAGGAAAACAGATTGCCCAAAAAAAGACAAGGTAAAATGGCAGAACCCCCAAATGAGCCTGGTCTGAGTCGAGGTAGAATGAGTCGGACAGAACCAGAAATGGCCAGAAAATTGGTCCAAAATGATTCTAAAGTTGAACCAGACCGGTCCACAGAAAACCAGACCGGCCCACAGAAACCCTAGCATCGCAAACACGATGTGGGCGAGCCGCCGCACCATCTCCGGCGAAGCTCTGGCGAAGTGAGGCCTGCACCTCCAGACTTCACCTCCAGTGGTTCCAACTCACCCGGGACCCAGAAACCATA
>JAYMTP010002866.1:0-18429 GCA_036897365.1 Geranium brycei
GAGTCGGTGGTGAGGATCGAAGCGGCGGAGAAGGGGATGGCCAGGGCCAGAGAGGCCTCGCGGATCGGGGCAGAGAAGCGGCGGGTGGAGTCGGAGGGTCGATTGACTCCGATATTGTTGCAGACTCAGTTGCAGATAGCTTCTCTCACCACAGGAAGAGGAAGCGAGCCCGGAGTGACGATTCGGTAGCCTCCAATTGGTACGCGACGAACTTGATTGAGGAATTTATTTGTTGGATTTGTTTAAATTTTAATTCGGTGATTTTGCTTACAGGGAGAGGGAGAGGGGCATATGGTCATTTCACTACGATTTTTTTAAATTTATTTATTTTTTAAATTTGTTATTTGAAAAGACTAATATATCCTTGAATTATAGCATTATTTCATTGTTTAAGTGGGGCGAAATAGTCTTTTCATATTTACTACTTAATTACCAAACTGAAAATTAAGCATTAGGGACATTTTGGACTTTTTGCACATTAATTATGTTATATTTAACGGCAGTTACCTTAAGTGTAACTTAAAAATTGTTGGGGTATCAACAAAAAAAGTTTCAAACTTGGGGTATTGATTTCGAAATGAGGCAAACTTGGGGTAGTGACATTGAATTACCCCTTTAAGTATCTATGTTTTATTTTTATTTAGGTTAAATTGTACTTTAGCCTTTTTTATACTGTAATCATGAATAAATTTGATACACTAAACACTTTATATTTCTAATTTTAATACACTCAAGTTTCAAATGAGTAATTTCTATATACCCGAGTGGCCAAAAACATGGAGTTAACTTTTATAATAAAATGATTAAAATGCTCTCTAATGTGTTTTAAATTTTCAAATCATTGCCGTGTATGGTAAAAGATTATAAATACAGTAAAAAAATCTTTTCTTTAACAATATTTAGAAATCTTGACTGTCAGGGCAATCCAATCAGCGATCAAATATATTTTTTTAACATATAGAAATCTTCCACGTTTTTGTTGCTAAAATTGGGCGAGATATCGTCGGAGAAATTGTTCCAGGCGAGATGCAAGTGAACTAAGTTATGTAGGTCGACTCGATGACGCCGGTCGGGAGCTTGTCGGAGAGACCCATTCTGGGGAGGTGGAGCTCAACAACTCAACTCTACGAGCAGGCCACTCCGTGCCATGAGCACGACGAGGTCAAACAGAGTATGAGAAGATCTGTAAACTTTCATATCTATCGTTGAGGGCGCATGTGTTGGCTTCGTAGACAGTGGTCTACGGATCCTGATTAACGCGCAAGCGCACGCGGTCGTCACAAGTAATACTGGTAAGACCGGGTCGAATCCTCAAAGACCAATTGGGGTCTATCTCAAGATTAATTTTAATTATAAAAATGTAAATAAATGATCGTGATGTAAGAATGAATTTTTATAGTAATATAAAACGTTCACACTCGCAGAGAAAACTATTCAGAGAAAAGAATTATATGTGCTAGGTCAACTATAGATTTTTTACACAATCAATCAGCATGAACAATTCTATATGCAAATATCGTAATCCTAAGTCTCCACAAATGTCGATTCCTACTCTCGTAGCGAATCAGACCTTGAGTGGAATTATTCTCAAACCTCTCGACCTCGAGGTAATTCCACTCAGATAACACGGACTTTTACGGGATCGGGGTTTATAATAAACCCTTTGAATATGGCTAGGTCTGTTGTCCACCGGCCCTCTCGAACTCGGAATCACAACTCAAACTAAATCACAAATGTTTCTGGACACAAGTATTTAACAATCGAACAACATAAACATACCAAGCATGCAAATCAATTCATTCATTAAATTAAAACTCGAAGGAATCCATAGTAAACGACCTAGCACCCATGTTTACGGGATTTTTAGCTCATAATCATGGTGCTAGCAATAAAAGTATTTAAGGTGAAATCAAAACACGAAGTTATGAGATAGAAATCTAAAACCCCAAACCCCTCCGGGTCGAAGATCATGAAATCTAGTCTAGTTGCTTCGGTCTTGATTGGTGCTTGATGCTTGGTTGATCCTTGCACTTGCTTAGCCTTCAACAGTGACGAAGTTCCTCTTGAAGTCTCTACAATCGCCTCAGGTTCTGCTGGTTCGTCTCTCTATTTGTCTCTAGCGGCTCAACCCCTTTTCCAATTGTCGAAAATCCCTTTTATATTACATGCAATCGCGCCATTAACGGGGTGGGTAACGGGCCATTAAGGTGCCCGTTACACCAACCCGTAGCTAAAGCCTTCGGGCTCTACTCTCTC
This sequence comes from Geranium brycei, assembly GCA_036897365.1. Lineage (NCBI taxonomy): Eukaryota > Viridiplantae > Streptophyta > Magnoliopsida > Geraniales > Geraniaceae > Geranium > Geranium brycei. The sequence continues at coordinate 2,257 of JAYMTP010002866.1, forward strand.
CAGGGCTGACGGGACGATTGACGGGTCGTGAAGGGCTTGTCAATGCTGGCAGTGGCCAGCCTCTCCGATTTTCTTTGAGTCTCCAAGTGACGGCTAGGGTAACGGGTCGTTAGGGTGCCCGTTACCTATCCCAGGATGCTCATTTGACTCATTTTTCCCGTTTTCTATACATGTGAGCTAAAAAACCCGTGAATGCATAAAAGTTTATAAATGATCAATAACCATACAATCCTGAGAGTAAAATCATCAACTAATGCGAGAAATATTAGCTGAAATGTAAACGTGATGAGACCACATCAGCATGGAACGACGTCGTTTGATTCTGAACAATTTCATATGGTTTCTAAAAAATAAGCATAACTTTCTGTGCATGAATTTTTACGGAACATTCTTTAAGGCTACAATCACTCAAAAGCATGGGGGAACAAGTGTCTGGAAAATGTCATATGTCAGCAAAATTTGCATAATCATTAACTTGAAGAATTTAAACTGTCAAGGGGGTGTGTCGAATGTGGCTCTTACCCAAAACGCTTTACAGGGTTGTTAAGGGTCTAAATACCTATTCAACTTTAAGGTAGCTAATCTTAGGTCAAGATTAAGATAATTAGTCTTAGGAATCCATAAATTGACTGCCTTCAGCGTTGGTACCCTACATGCAACTACTCTCGTGCCCGCATTTTCCTATGCACAAAGGTGTAAACCCGAGCTCATACTACTCTATTCCACCTAGATCGATTTCTTTGGCCTCTCTTTCTAGGTTAAATCACCACCAACCCTACTCGAGAGGTGGAGCCTTAAGATACATAATTCGAGTCCCACTTTTCATGCCCACAAACCTAAATCATGCAATTACACTAATCCCAATAAATTTCTCTCGACTTGAATCACCAATTAAGAATTTAGCTCTTCATCATCACAATCTCAAAATGCAAAACCAAATACTCAAGAAATTCATGATTCCAAATACACAAGTTCCCAATCTATAGCCAAATTCTCAGTCCAATCACAATTTCCAAACATCCATTCACTTTCTCAAGACAACCAACAACGAATCACATAATCTTCCTACATGCAACACTTATCAAATCTCAACATCAATTTCATGTAATTCACCAAAGCAACACACAAAATCTATACTCAATTCCTCAATTCAACGTTCAAGACAATCACAGTCTCAAAATTAATATTAATTCAATGAATCTCTCAACAATTACCAATTCTCAACTCAATTCCTCATATAAATCCATTAACAAACATTCAATTCAATCCACAATTATCAATGCTTACGATCGAAACTCAAATCAACCTTCAATTCTCAATTCAATCAATTACAAGAGAGTGTAGATATAGAAAAGTTACTACAATGGAGAGAAAATGCTAGTTCTTCACTCTTAGTCTCCTTCAACCTCTAGATCTTGACTCCAAGTTTCACCTTCTTGAAACTCTTCAAATCTTCAAGACCACCTTCTTCAACCTCTAGATCTTGACTCAAGTTTCTCCTTCTTGAAACTCTTCAAATCTTCAATTCCACCTTCTTCAACCTTTAACTATCTCCCTCTCTAGATCCCCAATTTTCTCCCAAGACTAAACTTAACTAAAACTACACTAATCTACTCTCAAATGTGCATAATGAAGCAATGAGACTCATTTTAGGTATTTATACAACTCACGTTAGGGGTAAAATCGGGGTTTGTGGAGGTGAAACCCGAGAGGAGTCCAATGAGAAGTAGAGTAGTAATCCATCACTCTAACCCGTTTGTCATACTTGCCTCTTCCGAGATCCGTAACTTGAAATTTGGACCTCCAATGTGAAAACTTCCTGCCATAAACTTATAGCTCTTTCAGTCATCTTCAATTTGATGTCAGACTTTGCTCGATTTGGACTCAAGATGTGAAACCTATCGGTTGATATGTGATGAGTGTTGGTCCACCTATTTGACCGGCCAATAGTTGGAAATCTAAATCTCATATGAGTAAACTTCCTTCTTAGAGTTAGGTTTCCTATTGTTCTATGTATATAAGAACCTCTTATTATATTATGAAGAATAACATCAATCATCAATAAAACTTGAAATTGACAATATCATATTGTAATTTATGATTATTCATCATAATTCTGCATCATAGTTTCAAATGTAATTGTGTTTATGGTTGTTTGTTTAACAAATATAGGTGTTAGTCCAATATTTTGTACCATTAAATAAGTAAATATCTAAGTTCATGCACCTTTGAGGACATAAACTCAATTTTCCTTAACATCTTATAACTTTGCTGAGACATCAGATTGTAATCAAAGTACAACTAGATTATTTTGACTCTAGCTTATTTACCAATAAGAAAAGTCCAGCCACTCACGTAAGGAATGAATATATAAAGACCAAAACAAAGTAAATACGACACCGTATTAGTATACGTCTAACCGTGCGCAACAAGGAAATGGGAACAGAAAGGCGGTAAATTCAAGGCTCGCGCTCTATAAATACCAACAAATTAAAGCTCAAATGAATTGAAAATCCAGAAGATGATCGAGGTGGTGCTGAACGACAGGTTGGGGAAGAAGGTTCGAGTGAAGTGCAACGAATTTAATCTAAATTTGTTAACCCTGACTTGCCTAAAAAATCATACTCGAATACAACTAGACTCAAAAAATAATTTGGCTCAGATTCATATATATTTAAACTCAATTCTTATTCAACTTGCCTGATTTTCACCATAAATTCTGATTAAAAGTTAAAACTTATGTATAAAGATATTGTCTTAAGTGAGACAGTTCATCAGCTCGTCCCCATAAAAGTTAAGCTCAAGCTTGACTCGTTTATTAAATGTGTTCAACATTTAGTTTAAAACAAAATTGAATGACTTTTGAACCTCAACCAACACAAGTTGGGCCAAGTGGTAAGGAGCTCACTTAACACATGTGAGGTCCTGAGTTTGAATCTTGGTACATGCTAGTAAAGACTTTTAAACCTCTTTCTACATAATTTTGAATAAGAGAACAATTCAAGATTTGGCCCTGACCTTTGGGCCATTGGGCCTCTCGGCGACGTGGGCCCAAAAATGATACCAGATGTGTCTAAGTCTTGGACTATAGCCGTTTTAATTGTTCAGGCCCATTGCAAACCATTAACGATGTTGAAATTTTAATGGGTAGCAATGTATTTGAAAATGAGATTTGATTTGTGAAAACGCTCAACGGATAGGTCCATGAAACGATACGGGGAAGTTGGCTAAAACCCATATTCCAAAACATAGTGTTGACAAATTTGCAAGAACACAGACCAACTGCTCCACGCATCGATGGTGGGAAATATAAATTAGGCTGTCGGGTTGACTTTGATCCATGTTATTGCTATGCTATAGCTTTTCTTGGATCTTGCAAAATATCCATTATCTATACACATCATCACAATCAACTCTACCGTGTGTTGCTTCTTAATTACTACTACAATACAACAAGTAGCTTTCATTTTTAATACATACAAACACACAAACACAATCATCACTAACATGGCAATTAGCTGTACATTAACTCCTCATTTAATGACACCCACTCACCATATATTTCACAAAACTTTTGAATCGGTTTTTTGTAATTTGTTTTTGTGGGGAAGAAATCAAGAATCGTGGGTTCAAGAGCATAGAGCACTGCACATTTCTTTTAATTTACTATATATGGAGATGTGTAAATTGAGACATATTTACGGACACGAGACATGAGTGTGAGGTGAAAACAAGACTCGAGGCTCTCACATGAATTGAGGATTTAAATAAAGAAGATCAATTTGGACGGTGAGATTTGGTCAACGAGAGATGGTCCGGCCATCCATATCGCCGCAACATTGGTTGCACCAATTCCAACCCCTTCTCTCTAATTTCACTCTTACTTCAATTTTCAATTGTAAATTTTAAAAGGTAAATTAATTGCATGTACCCATTCATAAATTGCTCATTTTTATTTAAATATATTGTAATTTTACTTTTATTTTGACTTCACATTTTTCAAATATTTCTAACGTGCAAGAATAGGATACATTCTAGTACAAACCAGCTCAAACGTCTAAACTGTTCTAATCAACCTCAGAGTTAGATCAGTGTAAATTTGTGCGCGAAACGTAGCGCGGAAGTTGACCCGCGGTGTTTTTCCGGATTCCCAACATTCCACCTTCAGCGCAAAAGTTCCACCCGAACTCAAACATGTCACCATTATGCATAAACATTCCACATGTTTGGACAGTTTGAACATTTTTCTCGGTTTGTACATGATTGTTTCTCTACAAGAATATACTGAGAGATTTTGTATCCGGCAGGAAAGTTGTACGTTCCGGTAGATATGACGTCGTACGATGAGCTTGAGCGGTCAAAGAGGATGTGTCATGAGAATTTTTGATATTTAAAAACGAATTAAGGGATCACGCATTAGAAGATATAAAACTTTTTTTTCTTCTTGTAAATCGATTAAAGTTGTAAAATAGAGTTTAATAGTTATATATAAGGCACTGTCTTGGATTCTAACAACATGGTTCTCATGTTTATGTTGAATTTGATTGCCTTATGGTGGTTAGTGGGATCAATTCGAAGGCCAATCTCTCTTATTTGTTGGGTCGCATTATGTTTCATTAAATTAATTTTTGCTAGAAGGTCGGCAAATAGAGTAACACATTTCCTAACGAGGGTGGCACTGTCTGAAATTGATTGGGTGTTGAGTGAGGGGTCTGTCCTCCCCAACTTAGTTGCTTGTATAACTCTTGATTGTTGATCAATCAGTGGGTGTATTTTCGAGAAGAAAGTTAAGAATATATTATAATAGGTACATGTAATTTTCCCAATTTTAAATATTGAGTTTAAAAGTACAAAAATAATATTATTGGTTGGATATGGTTTTAATATTTATATCTACTTCATATCTTATACTATTTGAATTTAAATTGATATTATTTGCCAAATTAGGTATCTCTCTGCACCATTTCTGATCCCTATGCCGCAGAGTTTTGTTTTGTCAATGAACTTATCGGTAAATATTTGATTATATGTAATTGTTAATTTGTTTGGTTTTGATCCGGAACAAGGTGTGTTGCATTTCCTTGACTTGCGAATCTTTGTCCGGTTGGTTGGTTGATTCAAACCCTATTTTTCTCTCCTTTCAATTTCAAAGACAACAGCTAATTATGGTTAGTCTTTCTTAATCCAACATTAACTATGCTATTCAAATCCCAACGTTTGATTCTCCAAGAAACAATAAAATATTAAAGAAAAATATGGAAACGGTCTCCTCTCCCAACATTTGCGCCTCAAGAACAGACATTTTCAGTTAAAAACTTAAAACCCTTTAATTTCATCTAATAATCCAGATCGTTACAGATTTAAGATCCGATTAGACCGCTGCTACAAGGTTTATTCATGGGTTTAACACGTGCAAAATTTTAAAAAAAAAACTAGGTGTAAAATAATAAAATGGGAAGAAATTATATTTTTGGCAAAACAATGTGAAAACAGCAAGAACATATACTACATATGATGTCACGTGAGAATGTTGTTAGTGAGAAATTTGACTTTCGACCTCTAAACTTTAATTGACTTCATATTTTAACATAAACATAGCATCTAAAACTTGTAAGCACAAACAGTCTTTTCTTCATAATTAATGTACAATTCTGAGGCAAAAACCAAGAAATTTGCAAACTGGAAATTTGCTTGCATAACACTGAATCTGCGTTCCTTCACATGAAAAATGAAACAAGACCTAATAACAATATCCCGAAAACGAAACGAAACAAAACAAAGAAGGGGAAAACAGATGATCTCTGCAACTCAGGTATACAATTGACAGAAGCTAAAATGGTTTCTTGATCCTTAACTTAGCTACCTTCCAATTCCAATGTTGTCACTTCCTGAATCCGTAACAATGGTCAGTCTTCTTGCTGTCTTCAAGAAATCACTGACACAAAAACAAAACAATGTTGAGATTTGAAAATGCAAGCATGTGAAAATTTATCTGAAATGTAGTCAAGAAAGGTGCAAGAATTTACCTGAAAGGTTCGTCTCCGGTGTTCTTGGTGGCACCAGCTGCGTTGCGATAGAGTACGCTGCTCGAGCTTTCTATGCCGAACATATCTGCAAGTTTTCTGTAAAGCTCCTCGTACGAGCCTAGAGGTGACAGGTCGAGGGTCCTGCCCACATCCTCAGACTCCAAGAAAACCTTGCATTGTCCAGTTTCCAAACCTAGTTCGGTCTTCCCATACCACGGGAACACTTCGTCTGAAGAGTTCTCCGCCTGCCCGTTCTGCTGGGAAGCAGAGCCGCCAGAGCGGTCAGAGACAGACAAATTCGTTGCCACCTTCTCCGCATAGCCATCGGACGAACTGTTCCCAATCGTGTCGTTGGAGCAGCTCTGAGAAATCTGCTCCTCGGTTAGAATGGTTCTTCCGAACAATACTAAGTGAGGACTCTTTGTTTCTCCACGTTGAGCCTGATTCCCCATCGTCAGCAGGCAGGACAGGTTATTATCGTCGTTTTTGGGTTTTGCCATGAAACTGCTGCCTAGTGTAGTCGGGGGCAGGGGATTAGGGTTATTATGGTTATGGTTGTGGCGGTCGAGGTGGTGGAAGGCCATTGAGAGCATCCCGGAGGGTTGGAGCTTGGAGAGGTGGAGATCGGACGGAGAGAGTCCATAGTGAGCATGCCTGGCTCCCTGTATGCCCGCCGAAACATTGTCCGATATGCAACACATTGGGCTGAGGGGATTGCTGGAGAACGCTGGCATCGGAACTTGGCCCATCATGCCAAAATCCGAGTGCTGTGAGAGTCGCAGCTTCTTTCTCTGTGGCGAGAACGGTGAGAAATGGATGGGAGGCATGTTCGACACCAACTCAACCAACCACGGGCTTACACACTTCACGTTTTGCAGCAAATCTGGCTCATCCCATGCAACCTGAATTTGAACGCAGAGTTCTAATCAATGGATAATTCTCATATGTAGTTTATAGACATAAGTTCACATCTGAACTACTCTAATATGATCAGTTAAAACTGCAAATCGAGTGAATGCATACATAGTTAAACTAAGCTTGTGATCTTCGTTCAAGAATGACATTTTCTCTATATAACCAAAAAGGAATAGAATCTAGGAATAGAATGACATAGATTAACGATTACTTTTTATATGTGATATGGATTTTACAAAGTGACCGACAAGTATAAAGTACCTGAAGAAGGCGCCATGGAGATGTAGGCCAGCGTATGGGATCGGAAACCTGAACAGCGGAAATAGTTCCCATGAACCAGCTAATCCGCGACGAATCCTCAGTTTCAAAAGGCATTTTGAACCTCATCCCAGAGCACCACTGCACTTGCATTGCCGCTCTCACAGCCGGAGCCTTGACGACAAACTCAGGAGTGCTTGACCGCGGATAGTACACAACCTCAAAATGATGTCCACTGGCAGCGAGACTCGCAGCCTCAACCACAGACTCGGCCCTCACTCTTCCCTTCAAATCCCCACTACTCGAATTACTCATCCGCATCAACCTCTTCTCGTCTTCCCTCACAAAGGGAGAGTAAGCACCGTACGGGGAGCTCAAATTCCCAGCAGCAGAGTTCCATCCAGAGGCGTACTCGGGCCCGCCGCCAACTCCCCTCTTGGCGCGCCTTATCCCGACGCACAGCTCCCCGTTCTCGGCCCTCAGGAACACGATGGAGTCCCCTGCCACGAGCTTCTTCTGGTTCACGAAATTGCTCCACCCCGTCGTCAGCAGATGGCGACGGGGTGTCCCTCTATAGATGTGCCTGAACTTCCAAGTCTCGCCGTGCACATCCTTGGCGAGGATGGTCTGCACGGGAGGCTCGGCCGAGTAGTCCAATCGCGGGAAGATAGTCTCCGCGCAGTACCGAGGAACCGAAAACCCCCCGCCATTGTTTGCATCGGATTGAGTCAGTGTCTTTGCAAACGAAGCGGGTTTCTCCGAATCATCAGCTCCATTGCTCCCAATGAGCCCATCAACATCATCCCCGAAATCACACTCGTGACTTCTGAGGGGAACTAGGCTGATCTTGGCATAGACCTCGTCGGTCTCAGGATCCGCCATGAACCTGACCGCGGAGACTCTGCAGGGAATTAATGGCGGAACCAGGGAATTCCCGAAATCGACATTCCTATTGGCGTGCTCGGCGTGGCCCTGAGGGAAGTAGATGATCTTGGAGTTGACAGTTGGCATCTGAACCATCCCTCCGGCGCAGGCGTGCCATAGCTGAGAATCTAAGGAGCTCTCTGAGTTTCTCACTGGGTCTTTCCTGGAATCCATCACTGTAATCATCTTCAACCACTCTTCTCACAGGAATTGCTGTTTCATTCAAGTTACAAGCTTTATGAGAGAAATTCATAAAACCACAAAAATCAAAAACAGAAATGCACAGAGCACAGAATCTGTTTGGTTCCTGGGAAAATTTGGGGGAAATGAAAACAACCCCAAATCAGAATATTAGGAGCCGATTTTTTTTTCATCCAATTAAAAACCCAGATGAGAAACCAACCCAAAACCCAAACCGAGTCATCAAAATGCAAACTTGAAGCCACCACTGAAAATTCTTCCAAAACCCCAAAACAGAGCCCCCAAAACAAAACAAAACAAAACAAAAATAGTCCGATTCAGAAATACTGATACACCATATACACTAAATTATCATTTTCTCAAATTTCTGAGCGACCAAACAGATGTTCAGTAATAATCTTCTCACCTCTTCAGAAACTGGAAATATGAGCTCTGCGCACAATAGAAAATGCCCAGAACCAGAAAAGGCAGGAAGCTTCAACTCCTGATAGTGTAAAATTCTTCAGATATGAAAACGACCCAGAAGCGAAATCAGGGAAAAGTTGAGATCTTGAGCAAACTGGAACAGAAATAGGCGATTCTGTGGATAGATATATAGAGAAAGAGAGAAGAGAGAAGAGTGAAGAAGAGAGCTTTGTTGCCGACCAAACCGGAAGAGAACAAGAGATGTGAATCCAAATTAGAGAGTGGTTGGTGAAGAAAGTGTTTTTATTTTGGGAAGCAAAACTGAGATTTTCGTGTTCATACCCCAATTTTCTCTCACTTTCTCTTCGATTCTCAGAAATCAGAAATCTCTCTCTCTTCTGCAACTCATCGGTTTCACTGATTTAAAATGCCTCTCTCTCGCTTCACTCCAACTTACCAATTACCCCCTTTTCAGGTGATTTTTACCCTCCCCTCTCCAACTCCTCCACGCGCCTTATTACACGCTCTCTTCACCTTCTGGACATTTCTCTTTTTCTGTCCCATGCAATAATAAAATCAATTTTCTCTGGACCAAACATTAAACCAGCCCGACCAATCCTTTTATTATTATTATTATTATTGAAATAATATATAGAAAACCATTTAGATGAAAATTATTTAAATAAATCTTTTAATATATATGCATTTGCTTACAAATCATGTTAGAATATAAAACGTTTGTACTAACTAAAAGTTGTTCATCTAGCGAGATTATACCAATGCACGACATATGTCAGTAAATTATTTATTATTTTATGGGTAAACCATATTTACACCTGATGGGCGATGACTGGTTTATAATTGATTTCAGCTCTACTTTTTTTTTTGTTATTGTATTGTAATTAAATATAGTTGAAGGAGTGAAATCCACGCGAGACAGGAGCGAGTTGGGCGGATCATGAGGTGGGCCCACGAAAGAAGCATCCAAACATTTAAGTACAAGGAGGAGGAATTTAATTATATATATTTAAATATCAGTGCCTAATTAAACAAACAGGAAAAGGTTAATTTGGATCCGCAAAGAAGAGCGATACAGGGAAAATATCGCGGGTTATTGTTTTTGGACGATACGTACATCTCTGAAATCAAGGCCGCAATGTAAATAATAACCGGATTCAATTAACCACGGTCAAGATTCATGTTTTCGAGCCCTCACTCTCCGGCCTAACCATGATTAGTTTCAGGTTTAATTAATTAACGACGGAACTAAACCAAAATCACTCTTTAAACTAAACCAACCATCATGGTTGTTACGTGGGTGCGATCCCTCGTTTCTGGGTCTGCTACAAATGTGAGGTCATCTTGTAATTTTAGTACCCAACCAGGGGTAAAATGGGTAGAGAAGTACCTAAGATTTCAACATTCTGGGGATCCAAAAAATTTAGTAAAACATTTTGACTACTCTTCTACATGTTTCTAGAAATAATTATGGTCTTGATTCAAGTTTTGATCTGATATTTGGTAAAATCAAAGTGTTGGTTGAATTTCAAAATAAATTATAAAACTCTTTTTTTGAATTAATTATAAAACTTTTTTAGTAATATTATGACTACAATAAAGCATGTATTATTAATTAAAGGGAACATATTAGTTTATTACACTTAATTATAGTTTATTTTTACTTTATTAACTTTTTTTTTCTCTCTCATTATATTTATGTAATTAAAATCATATAAAATAACAATTATCTTACACCCAAATTTTCACTGAAATAATCAAGATAAGTGAGTTGTCTCTAGCCAGATTCACAAAAATTAAAAAAATCAAACAAAAACAATCTAACAGAGAGTATAGACTTGAGATATAGGAAGTCTCCTCTCGAGTATATCCCCAGAAACAATCCACTTATATTAATAATTTGGGGTAACCGTCGTTCTAAATTATTTCAATGATATATTTTAACGGTACTATATAAGTTATGTGTAATAAAATATTATTGTTTTTTTGAATAAAATAATAACAAAAAATAAATTGAGAAAGAAAGAAAACATATCAAAACTTGTAATTTTATTAAGATCGGATATAGTCATGAATTCTATATCCATGATAATTTTTATATAAATCCTAATATTTCAAAGAACACATAATTAATAATGCTATAAAATCAATAGACTCATTATATAATACCGCACGGTCCGCACCATACATGTTTATTAGTGAATTTCGGTAGAACAGTGGGAAGGAATTGACTTGGTACATGCTAAAAAGTAAACATGCATTTAATAAAATTAATTTGTGATAAAGATATATTAAATTGGAGGGTGTGAATAGCATAAAAACATGGGCAGGAGATTGGGTGTTTGGATTAAGGATTAATTAGGAAATGGGAAGGGACAATTAATCAGAAAAAACAAGATAATAATAATGTGATAAAGTGGGTTTAATGGAAGAGGCAAGACAATCGGCAAGCCCATTACTTCGTGGGTCTCCCTATTTTTGGTAAATAATAAGACAACATGGAAAGAGAATGGTAGGATGGTACCACTGGAAAATAAAATCATATATTTATGATCATAGAGTAATAAAATTAACTGATGTTCTCAAGGGACACCACAATGGTTTGGGCCTCACACTATTTATAGAGAGGTCTTGGTTTCGAACCCCGTTGTGAGGGTAGGGAAAGTTGAAAGAGTAGATTAGGGTATATTGTAATATTCAAAAAACAATTAACTGATTTGTCCTGGAGGGGACACCGCAACGGTTTGAACCTCACACTATTAATGAAGAAGTACCTCGTTGTGATCAGGATGAGAAATAGTTAAATGATAGATATATATAAGATATATATATATTGAAGTAACATTATTCAGTTGAAAGATCAGGTTTGATTTAAATTAAATATACATTAATACTATTTTATAATTAAGTTAATATGAATTTACTTGCATTTAATTTAATTAGATTCATGGTTTTGATAAAAACAGTTGAACGCAATTCGTGGAAAATAAAACATTTAATGGGGAACATGTACTTACAAACAACATTATTGATTCCACTGTATTGGACTTTATAATATGAATAACAAATAATAATAATGCATGAAATAGACAGGGTACAGATATATGTAACTGAAACTTAGGCTCATGAATTTTTGTTTATTTATGCAATTTTTGTCGGTCCTCACTCTAGAGGCATAGGTTGTTAGGTTGCATGTTAATTTCTTGTGTACGGGATAGAGTCTATTTCTATACAAATATAAGAATAGACATATTATCTTAAGAATAGACATTTTTTCTTAAGAATTTTTAAATAAATATTCAGTATTTATAAGAAATATTAACATTTTTGACCTCATCCAAGACTTTGTTACTAATTAAGAGAGCTTACGGGAGGATAAGTAGTGCTGGGCAGGGGTATGCTATATCGGACCGAACAGGTTAAAACCAGACCGAATCGAACCAATCGTTCTCTATTTAAGAGACACAAAGCCGGAACCAATAGGTGGGAAACATTCAGTTCTGGGTTAGGTTCTTCAGTCCGATTTCTCGATTCTACTCCATTGGACTTTAATTAAATGTGATCTTCAAATATTTTTCATTTATGCGAAAAGTTATACAAAATTAAATCCTTTTGTAGACAAATTCTTTAAATCGTAAATACAAAAAATACTAAATAAAACCGCATAAAACTAGAACTTAAGATTTGCATATAGTCGAAATATTAAGTCCAAAGCTAAATAAAATCAACTCCGGTCTGAACTGTTTTGGCTCTAAACGAGTTACTTGGCAGGTGGTTCTGTACTCTCAGAACCATATCCAAACCAGATTAATTTGGTTCTCAATTTTCAAACCCAATTTCGATCCAATATTCACGACTCTCAATTTTTTTGTTAGAATTTCAATTCGGGATTGATTTTGGGTTAAAAGTGCCCACCACTAGAGAGTAGAATGTAGACGATTCTCTTAATATAAGATGAGTTAAGCGATAATTGTCATCACATCTAAAATTTTCAATCATTACATCTATTTGAAAACTCGCCTCCTGTGGGGCAGCCGCCCCAGGTCGTTCAAAAAAAATTGAGAATTTAAATTACAAAATTCTGTTTGAAAATTGCACACGTCTCTTTCTTAAATTCTTCTAATATGCATAAACATTTTGAAATACTATCACAAAATTTCTTTAGTTTAGTGTTGAAAATGTAATTTTACTCTCACTTTACTAATGTCATAAGTTCAAATATTATTTATTTATTAATGTTTTTAAGAAATATCTATTTGCCAACTCTATTTCAGTAATTGTTATACTTATTTTATGTAAAAACAAATTTTTTGTTTTGAACTCATGAGATCGATCGTTTATTTTATTTTGATTTTAGCCCAACACGGGTGAGTGTTAATTTTAATGTAAGGAAATCATATTTAGTCTAATCTTGTTAACCTCGACTTGGATAAAAAAAACAAACTCATATACGATTCGACTCAAAAACTTATTTGACTCAGGTTCATATATATTAAAACTCGAGTTCGTCTCCAAAAAAACATTCAAGCTTGAAACTTGATCAATTTATCAAATTTGTGACCATAATTAATGAAGCGTTTAAACGCTCATATCAACCCTACAATATTCACTTATATTGACACATTATAATTATTTATATATGACAAAGACTTTGTGATACGAACTCGAGCGTCAACCAAAGAAATGAAATGTGCATGTAATTTATGTATAGAAGCAGTTGAAGAAGAGGAGCCAAAACACTTGAAAATGACACCTCCATCCATCCCTATTATTTTATTTCTCTTCAATGAATAAATAATTATATTTGTTGGTGTCTACGTACACGCTTTGAATTCCATTGCTGAAAAAATATACGACAAATTAGATGGCAAAAAAGAAGTGAGAAACCACAATAATTTATATATATAAATTATATGAAAGAGAAACTAAAACGATGAATATATATAGAGTCGTGATCATCTGTGAACTGTCACCCCGCATACAAATTACTCGGAGTGTGACACATGGTGTTGACAATCACACTGATGTGGTAGAGTCAAAAAAATTTTACGATAATTATTACGAATCTTTTAGTTTTCACTTAAATATATCCCTACGTGTGAGATGGGGACTTTAAACAAATTGTCCAACAAATCATAAAAAGTAGGCTAAATGAGAAGGTATTGATGAGTGAACAAAAACAAGAAGGTGGTGAATGTTGGTGTTTTTATTTGTGGCCCACCAACTGTTGGATTCATTGCCCGTAGCTAGGCTTTTAATTACAAGAGTGCCATGGAACATACAGGCAAAGCCAAGGTTAGGCCTAACTAAGCTAGGCCTGGCCAGCCTTGAACACTTGCAATTACTTGGTGTTGGTGTTGTGTTGGGGTCCATAACACAACTAGTGACTGTCTTGTGGTTGTCTTTCTTAAATACCACTCTTGACAGTGACCCATCCCACTCCCATTATAGGTCCACTCTTGATTTAGACATGTATCAAATTTTTAGTTGTGTAACATTAATTTTGTCATGCAAATTCATTCCCACTTCCTTCTTCCTTTTTTTATTTTGGAATCTTATTCAACTTAAATAACACTGCAGTTAAAAAAAAATCCATGTCCTGTCAAATTATAAAAGTGATGAGAAATCGGGCTTGGCATAGTGGTTTAAAGAGGTTCTTTTTAACTAGTGATTAAGGTTTGAGTCGATTCGCAAACTTGGGCGAGTTGGCTTTGTAATAATAGTTAGAAAATTCAAACAATATGCAAACATGAATGTTAATTGTTAACATGATTCGCTAGTGGCTTAAGTCATTAAAAGTAGGTACTATCACAATTCTGGCTATTTTAATGCAGAATTAGATGATAACTCGAGTTTTATTTAGAGAAGTGTACATATGTATTTGATTGTTTGAGGGATCCGATAAGGGGATTGAGATAGGGAGGATTCTAGAGTTTGGCAAATCTCGTGTTCCCTACACATTAAATGGTTTTCTGATCTTGGTTACGCCTGAAGGGATAGAAAATATTAATGTCTCCTATTTGTTTGTGGTGGAGATGAGAAATTGTGATGAATATATATGTCCTTTTAGATCTATTTGATGAGAGTGACAAAACCCTTAATCTTAGTGTCCCTTCAACTATTCCGAACTTACAAGATTGTTGGTATTATATGTTCGATAATAGAGGACAATGCACGATTAAATGTGTTTATAAACATCTTCAGAGAACTTTTCATTCAAATTGGTCTTAATTTTAACAAGGTAAAAAACTTTATTTTATGTGTTTGTGTGTATATTATCTCGACGGCTCATATGTTATTATAACGACGGGTGTCGATTGACTCACCTTAGTCTTAGTGCTTAGATTTTTATTGAGATGACGATACATATGCTCTGAGATTGATGTTGTAGTGCTTCCTAATTCCTCTTCTCTTATAAATTAATTTAGTGTCATGTTTTTTAATTTTAACATGAAAAAGTAGGCATGATTTGTTATTTATTTAGTATATTTGTTTGCAATCAAAAGAGATTGCCGATCGATATATAGTGTTATTACTTGCTAGTATCATTATAAATGAGTGAGTGAAAGGCTCGTATTAAGATACGCTTAAAAAATAATTTACAAAACCCAAGTTACAAATAGTACAGTTTAAACTGAAAAATGGCAGGCCAACCTTTTTTTTTTAGAAGAAAAGAGAAGAAATTGATTGACAATTACTGGACAAAAAAATTAGAAATGTGATGTAAATAAGTGAGGGTGAAAACATTACCGGCCAGCCAGTGGTCGATGTTTGTTTGTTCCACAATGATTGACGAAATCGAGGTCGACAGGACGAAACGAATCGTTTTGTCGTTTCAATGCGGTACAAACAAACCGGTACGGTCTAACCGCTAACGGCTGAGTCGAGGCCAAATAACCGGCCAAGGCCCACACCGGACCAGAGAGAGGAGAGGAGGCCGCACGCTAAAGTGACAGCTACGGAAACGGGACAGGGCTACGTGTCCGTTACGCGGTTACGTTAATCAGTGCAGTGCCACGTGTCCATAGTGACGTGTGGGTTGACCCGTTGTGTCCGAATCTCTGTCCTGGCATTTTGCTTGTGTGACAGTCACCGTACGAGTAAAAATCTCACTCAGAGTCTAGGCTCGGAGCCATAGGCTCGGCTGTGACTGTCACGCCCGTGAACGTCTGTCACTTTTGTTTCAACACGCGCCCACCTACGTTGTTCAATTTTTTATATCAAATAAAAATATGGAAAATGTCACTTTCCTTCCTTGTGGTATACGCGATTTTCCCTTATTTTCTTCGCTTGACTAATGCGTTCTGACAGCTCTCCGAAGTTTCATAATTTCTCACAGAGGCCTAACAATATTAATATTCTTGTGAAAAGTCCAAAATACCCTCAACTAACTATTAAATTTTCTAAAAGTTGTCACCCTCTCTTC